>SJOL01000750.1:11184-28193 GCA_004794785.1 Opisthorchis felineus | reverse complement strand
CAGTATACTATTCCTAAACGCACGATCACGTAATACAGTCTTGTATGGGGACAAGGGAAATTTATTGCAACTGTATTCATAGAGTTATCACAGAATGTTCTGCGAGAATCTTCGTGAGGGGGCGGGAAGCAACAACATATGGATGCTCAGTCCTGACTGGCTCACATTATGACCAATCAGGGCATATCTTCGTTCGCTCCGTAGCCCGCCTATTACAGATCTGTCCAATCGATGTTGTTCGGTTGTTTGAAGCGGCTGCATTCTGGACGGTAGTCTAGCTGACATCTCTTGGCACGAAAGCAACATAGTTAAATGATCAAGGTGGTCGATACACCTGCTGTCCCACTGCTTTGGAGAGGCGACGACGATGCCACTTGAACGGTGAAGGGCATAGAGGTCTCGCCTAATCAACAAGAATGGCACCGTGGTGACTCTCTTCAAGAAGAAAGGGTGCGCCCTTGTGTTGTGATAGGTGTAGTTGTATTTGTTGCAGCTATGACAGATGTAAAGAATTTCAGTAGACCTTGACAGGACCTGGTTAGAACATCTGATCAATAAGGCCGAGATACACAAGATTGGAGGGAGCAAGTCACCTATAGTTTAGGAATCGTTTCCAAAATTGTGGCACCCGTTCGGTGTATAGCTTCCGTTCAACTCGAATGAGGCACGGAAACTGACATACTGCCAGATTCTAAAGTTTGGGCAGGAGCAATCGAAAGGGGTGGAGTTCGAATCTGGGGAACTTCCGGCCAGTAGTTTCAAGCCTTGTCTGCTGAACCGTCTCGAGCTCACGTAGAATAGATTCAGCTTAGATTACATTTACCATCCATGCCCAAGAGCCGTTAGCTTGTCAGGACGGAAGTGATCAAGAGACAGCGGGAACGACGGGAGCTACATCATCACCATTAACGAGGCGGTACACGACTGGAAGGGCACGGTACATGCAGAAATCCCCTGCCGGCTCAGAAGACTCAGAAAAGATTCGTCAGCACTGCAGTCTGTATTTCAACTGTGTCGGGAAACATTACCATTAGGACCTCGGGTTAGGCCAAACCTCTGCAGCTAAGCAGATCGGAATATTGAGTGATTGGCTCCGGGAAAGGTCCCCCCCAAAAACGATACTGCCCGCTGACTCGCAGGTCAAACTGCTGAGTCAGAGGCTAGGGGGCAGGGTCCCCGAACAAAATCCTACATCCTCCAAATGCCTTGTGGGTCAGAATTTTGGGTTAAAGGCTCCCGGCGGGGTACCTCAACCAAACCCCCTTCCTCGGCCGGGGCAACGGGAAGTATCATTTGCCCGCACAGTTCTGTGTCCACCGATGTCTTTCCCTTCCCACCATAGAAGCAAACGTTGCTGGGTCATCTGACTATTAGCTTTCTGACCGATGGGCCTTATGCTCCCTGCTGCCTACTAACAATAAACGAAATAACACCTTGGTAAATGCACGAGATCCTTTCAACATTGGAGCTTTTAACGTCCGCAATCTGTCCAACTGGCAAACAGGTAATGCTCGCTGAAACCTTATACTCCCCTAAAATTGATGTATGCTGTGTCTCCGAAACACGCATACATGACCCAAGCGTGGTTACGAATCTCAGAACGCCAAGGACGAACTCAACTTTTACACATTTCTCCCTCCGTGTCCGGTGATCCGGAAGCGATGACTCGTGGAATATATGGCGTGGGAGTTGCACTCAGCCCCAGAGCTGAACGCGCTTTGCTGGAATGGATCTCAGTGAACAGTCCCCTTTGCGCCGTCCGGTTTTCAGCTAAATCAAGCTCATTGCCTCTCGACATAAAAAGCGGTCTGTTTGTAGTGTCGGCTTATGTCCCAACGGACTGTAGTTCTGATACTGAGAAGGATACTTTCTATCGAGAGTTATCTGGGCTCATTCGTCAAGCAAGAAGTACTGACAACGTGATCCTTGCAGGCGATATGAATGCTCAATTTGGTCGTCTGGGCTCCTTGGAATCACATTTGGGCGGTCGATTTGGAGTCGATGCTCGTTGCACAGACAACGGAGAGCGACTCCAGTTGTGTACTGATCATGAACTGTTTCTGGCCAGTGCGAACTTTCAGCATAAACGTTCACATGGCGCAATCTGGGGGGCCACCGACTGCTAATCAACCGTGCACCCAGTTGGATCACTTGACCGTCAGCCACCGGTGGAGAGCCGCAATTCAAGACTGCCGTTCCTTCTGGGGGAACGCAACTAGATCCCGATCACGCCGCGGTGCGTGCACGCTTGACAGCTCGTTTTCCTTCAGGCCCTCGCAAGTCAGCAAGAAGAATGCCAATCCACCATCTTCGAAGAACTACCATAGCCCAACAGTACCGATCTGAGCTAGCTCAACAGTAGATTACGGGCATTCAGTGGTTACTTTCAGGAATCTGACCTTCCTGATATGACCACAAGACCAATAGATATCGTCGAGGTCGCTAGTCATGATTGACGCCAGGAAATCCATACCAGCAGGTAACCAGTACAACGGCGCACGCAAATCCCTCAAATGCCACACAGTGAAGAGTCTAAGGAAAGACCGAGGGCTCTGGTGGACATCAAAACCTCGGGAGATGATGAAGGCTTTTGCTACCGGAAACAGGCGTGCTCTATATCAACTGATACGATCGACTGGCCCTAGGAAAGCAACGGTCAGTGAAAAGAAAAGTGAAAAAGGCGGCTTATTAGTTCACTCACAAAAGCGTCGGCTGGAAAGATGGGTCGACCAATTCGAACAGTTAACCTAGCCTACTGCAACACAGCCCGTGGAGACAGTGCATACGGGCGAATGGAATGTAAACCTTAATCGCCCGTCGGAAGAAAAAACGTACAAAATATCCATAGTGATACGTGAGAAGGCATCAGGGCCGTACTATCTGTATCCAGCCCTGTTCAAGAAAGGCGGGGAATCCCTGGTGACCCATCTAACAGCTTACTTGTGCGACATGAGGCGAACAGAAAGTGCCTGCAGAATCGGGCATGTCGACAGTTACCCCTACCTTCAAAAAGGGTACGCAGACGCTGTGCGAAAACCACCGTGGTAGCTGTGGAATCGAAGGTGCACTCTGATCTCATCCTTCGAAGGTTTAGTGAAAACAGGGAGAGACAGATCTGTGAAAACCAAGCTGGGTTCCGTCCTGCAAGAGGATGCATCGATCACATTTTCACCCTCCGATAGATCCTGGAACAGCGACACTAATCCCAGCAACCAACAACGGTTGTGTTCCTTGACTTGAATGCTGCCTTTGACTCTGTGGGCTGTCAGGCACTGTGGTAGTGTCTGTGGAGCGAAGGTGTCTTCGGAGCATTGCCCGAGTCTGGTGGGAACACCGGATCAGTAATACTAGATTGCTTCAAATACGCAGCTACCTACCCCATCTCCCCAAATCATCGGAGAACGAGACTGTGGCAGCTAGAACCACTGTAAAGCAAGTACGGGTTTCCTACAGCTGACAATGACGATGCCTGTAGAGCGGTACTCGGCGTACTCCCTGAGATATTAGATTGATCAATCCTCCCACTGTAAAGTGGGCCGGGAGAGCAGGGCCTTGTCTACGGACAAAGTCCTTCAGACAACCTCAGCATATTCCTGCCACATACTGAGTTAAAGTTTTGGGCCCAATGCTCATGGTAGTGTACCTCGGAAAGACTTATTATTCGACTTGTACAACCGGAGAACGCTCAACTGTCCACCGCCTCAATGCGCCTTCGCACACATACTGCGGGGAGAAATGATAACGAATAGTAAACTTCAGCTGCATAGCTGCCATGCCTGCCCACGACGACTGAGATATTGTCGAGTCAAGGACCTTCTCGCCATTAAGTTCGCCACTTAACCACTGAGTAGTCTCGAGTTCTCTCAAACGAAATGCTCTCTGGTGAGTGTGTTGTGAGCCTTCGTGAATGAATAGTGTACAGTTCATAGAGCTGCAAACTCTGGAACTGCAGGAGATACAAATCACATACTTATGCTATCTAAGCTCAAACTCCGCCTCATTGTGTGATGAAAGAGATGGCCCCAAAGTCAGTCATCAATGTACAAATCACCTGGCCAGAAAACTGACAGGTTTTCGAGATACCGTAACCACTAGATCAGACAATGATTATCTTAAAACAAGCAGATCCGGCAGGAGACGAGTGGGCAGCGTTGAAGACATATACACAACAAACTATTATGGTTCCGCCGGACTATGATTTCGTACGCGAGTACCTTTAGTTAGCAAAGCGATTCATAGGAAGAATGGGTGATACTTTGTCACAAAGACTTGTGACATTTTTGATGAAAAGGCAGAGGGAACATTGTGATCCACTCCTACGGGAACACTTCGCTGCTCCAGACTAAACACAATGGACCATGGAGAGACACGAGAAGAGCTCTGCATGGATGCAAACTTCAACAGGAGCTTCCAGATTTCCCGGCCGGGCGGCCGGCGATCTCGGTTAGTCTTTCTTTCGTTGGAAGGTCAAAGCCAACGTTGTAAGCCGAAGAAGCGGACTCAGTGATCCTGCCGATTCGCAGGATTAAGGAGTTCTTCCAAGCGCCCTACCCAACAGAAAAGTACTCCTTTGTTTTGAGAACGATTTCGCCAGGTGTAGTGCATAAAGGTTGAGCGGGCCTCACTAGAGTGTGACGGTTTGTGCGCCCATTCAGCCATACTGGGGTTGTCCATGCCACACTCGTAGAGTCCGTCATAGTTGGTTGGTCAATAGTTAGAGGTCCGACCAGCAGTCTCCAAAGTCCCCGGGTTGGGGTTGGGAGATGTGCGGCAACTTGCTCTATAAAAATGGGAATTCCATTTGCATTTTCCGTTAAACACCACTGACTTGTGGTCAGGCTTTGAGTCAATGGCTTTGGTTGAGGATCCTAATCGTCGTCCATTCTAGGTCTGGGCGCCTGATAGCATCCCGGCCCGCGTACAACCATGAACCAAAAATAATATCATTGCAAAATCGGTCGTCGCGTGGTGTCACCACACGGGTCGCCCTACTTGCTGCATACAGCAGGGCGGGTAAGCGAAAACATAATGTCGCTGACGCCTCCCTTCTTACAAGTTCACGTATTCCCTCTTCTAAACCACCTCAACCCAATTTGAATACTCAGTCCGCAGGTTCCATCACTAGGACTGTGCGCCATGCATCACGCTCAGATGCAGATTCTGCTCGTTCAATTCCAGTAACAGCCTTAAACACTTCGAAGTTTGTTTACAAACCCAGAAACACTGTCTACATAGCTGCTTTTATGTTCACACACTGAAGCAAGTAGGATAATAAGCAGCTCTTGCTTATAAGTTGGTTTCTCTCTTCATTGATGTATGCTGTCTGTCAGAAACAAGGATATGGTACGCAAGTACTGTAACTGAACTGACTGCCCCCTCGCTCCCTTTTAAGTTCCGGCTGCGCACCTCTGGTGATGCAGAGGTCCTGTAGCTGGACATGGCAGTATGGGCATTGTGTTGAGCGATTAAGCGGAAGGGTTTCTACTGTACTGAATACCCGTTGACCGTCGCTTCTGCGCCGTTCGTTTAGCAATGCCTGTGAAAGAATCTCGGGAAAATGCGGTCCATCGACCGCTGTTTACTGTACCCCTTACGTCCAGACGGACAGCAGTTTTAAATCTGCCAAGGACAGTTTCTATGACGTTGTGAGTGCACATCCACAACGAGCTAAATGCTTACACATCATTGTTGTTGCTGGTGACCTGAACGCTCAGGTAGGTAGACTGCGCGCTGCTGAGGCCCATTTGGGTAGCCGTCTTCTGTTGGACACGGGACGCATAGCGGAAATCGTCTAACAGCGTGATGGGCACCGAAAAATCAGCCCCAAATCCAGATAGACCCCACTGCCATTAGGTCGTCATCATCAGCATCACCATCATCATCAAGAGATAGCAACACTGATGCATCACTGGTGCATAACCACAAAGTTTACCCAATTATCAATGAATATTGTCATTTGCACAAGAATTGGATTTCGGCGGGAAACTCAACTGAATCCAGTTGAATCTCTCATTTGTAATGGTCTGCTCCAACGGAATATTTCAAGTTTGAGAGGGAAAAGAAGGGAGAAGAGTGGGCGGCAGGGAGGACCTGGCTTTGGCCTATTTCAAGCACTCTGGAGTACCTACACATCCAAGTGCTCAATCAGATAAACTGGAAAGAAACTGACAACACGAACGCCACTGACATCGATCAGCCGTCATTTCTTGCAATGTCTCCAGCCAAGCGCATGAGGGGTGACGATGACCCCGTCCTGTAAGACTAGCCGAACCAACAACGCACATACTCTTCGGAATCTCTTTCTCACCCTTCTGGCCAATCACAAGTTGTCCACCTTGCGGTGTGAGCCATTCTGAAGGAGTCACGAAGAACAACACTCGTTTTGGTAGACAGTGTTTCGGTATGCGTAGCACATGCCCGACTGTCATCGTGCTCCTGATCCTGAGCACCTTCTACATGTTGTATTCAAGGATGGCGGTGAATTCCTCAGCCACTGGCTATCCAGCCTGTTTGCGTGCATCTGGGAGAAAAAACGCCGTACCAGACAACGAAGCTGATTCGGTAATAGTGCCCATTTTCAAAAAAGGGTACTCGCAGTGAATGTAGTAACCACAGGGGTATCCGTTTGACTTCCATTGTAACTAGGCTTCCGGCGTCACTGATTCTTCGTCGTCTTACGGCGGCACGCGAACCCTTGACCTATGAGTATCAACGGGGACTTCGGCCGAGCAGAGGCAGCGTCGACTCCATCCTCACACTCCGTAAAACGTTAAGGCAACACCGTATGTACAGAGAACCAACAATATTGGTGTTCCTTGATTTCAAGTGCACGTTCAATTCTGTCGATCGACCAGTGTTGTTAACCACACTTGCTCAACAGGGTATACCCCAAATGTATGTTAAGATGATCCGATCCCTATCTGCACATTGGGTGTGAGACTGTATGGTGGTCTCTAAAAGTTTCCCCACAAAAATTGGTGTCTGTCGAAGAGGTCCACTCTTTCCGTTCTTGTTTAAAGTCATCGTCGATGGAATGATGAGTCGAACGCTGGAAGGTCTTCAAAACTACGGTTTTCAAGTCGTTGTTAGTGAGAACTTTGTTGGTCTGGATTATGCAGACGACACCGCTATCTTTGAGGATGAAGCACAAGTCCAGTGGAATAAACTGACAACCGTCATACCATCGTTCGGCATGCGTCTTGCACATCCAAAGTGCTAAGTCATGCTTCAGAACGTGGAGCCTCCAGACATACCCCTTACAATTCAAAGAGAAGCAATGGAGTTTGTTGAGAATGTTACACACCTCGGTATTCGTGGTAGCTGTGTCTGAGGTGGTCATTTCCTGAATCTCAAAGTCCAGAAACGCGTTTGCGTCATCTGTGGCGTCATAACGGCATATAACTGGGTCTCGTAAACCAGGGCGTGTTGTTGTATGGTGGCGAGACATCGTCCTCAGCTGTAACACCCGTCCGTGCCATTCGAAGGAGGTATGATGGCTGGGTTACTGCCAGGTTGTTCGAGCCTAGAAAGGAGCCGTCGAGATGCAGAGGTTGGTCCGACCAGTAAATTTGCGCTTTAACCACTTAGCCATATCGAGGTCGTCGCGAGCGGACAGATGGTAGGCTTCTTCAGGTTTTTGGCCACCGATGCCCCAGAAGTGCTGCCCCTTTCGGATGGGGTCAACGAATTCGTAACGAGGTAGTTACAAAACGGATATTTGGTTGTGGGGTGGGTACTTCAGTCGCGGAAAACATCCAGCACCATCAACTCGGAAATGACTCAGCCATGTGCTACGCATATCGAAACACTGTCTACCAAAACGAGTGTTGTTCTTCGTGACTCCTTCAGAATGGCTCACACCGCAAGGTGGACAACTTGTGATTGGCTAGAAGGGTGAGAAAGAGATTCCGAAGAGTATGTGCGTTGTTGGTTCGGCTAGTCTTACAGGACGGGGTCATCGTCACCCCTCATGCGCTTGGCTGGAGACATTGCAAGAAATGACGGCTGATCGATGTCAGTGGCGTTCGTGTTGTCAGTTTCTTTCCAGTTTATCTGATTGAGCACTTGGATGTGTAGGTACTCCAGAGTGCTTGAAATAGGCCAAAGCCAGGTCCCCTCTCTCGCCCACCCTTCTCGCTTCTTTTCAATCGAAGTCTCTAAATATAATTAGATAAATTTGGTGGTTTTACGGCAGTAAAGCATCAGTGTCAACACTGGTGTTGCTGTCTCCGGTGCCTGTGATGAATGAGCGCGCAGCCGTTTGCAGAAGCTTGTCATAGCGGACGAAGTAACTTCGGACATGCGGCTTCCGCATCGGTCACTATGTTTGTCCGGTAGCAATACCGGCCGTCCTTGCTAGACTTTGTTTGTCTGGAAAGTGTGTGGTAGTTTGGCACACTTGATAGTCTGGCCGCCTTAGCCAGGCTTGACAACCGCAAGGTGCGCTCTGGGGTACAGTCCTTCTGCCGACATGGCATAGTTCCTAGATAGTTGGTAGCAGTATCCTGAATCGCACCTACCATACACGACCATTGTGAATTGACCCCGTCGAGCAATATGGAACATGCCTACAATTTTTAGTGGATGGCGTCAGAAAGATATTGACGTTTATACAAGCTGTCGAGAAGAGTTGCATTGTACTTCTTTGAGGGACCAGTTGTCCGGCGGAGCCTAAGCTTCGCTCGTGTGATCTGACACTTTTCGGTTCTCTATTTCTGTCCCTGTGAGGGAACGGGAATCCTGCATGTACAATGCTCATCTAGATCCCACTAGGATGTGGTCAATTTAGTGAGCTGAGAACACCGTTCAAGCGCTAGTTTAATAGGTTGGGGGGGGGGGTCTTAGAAGCACGTGTTGGTGATGCATAACTCATTGAAGTCAGCGAAGTTAACAAGGCTACCACCACTTTCGCAGAGAGGACCGAAACCGCACTTTCCAAGAATATGACGCAGTGAGCTTTCGCACTGTGCACTTTCCAGTCACCACCCACAACAAGCATGTCGGGCCTCAGTATTTTGTCAACAGTTGCTTCAAGCGCGTCATAAAACTAGTCTTCGATAAGCCTCTTGGAAACAAGTGCCGGTTCGTATACGGTGACGCTAACTGCTGAGTTTTTGAAGCTTGCCGGTGAAACTTCCCATCTGGTAGGTTCGAATACCAGCAGCGCACTTGGAACCCCCGTCGTCAAGTGCAAGTTGGCCAGAGCTGTCCTGCGGACTATTGCGATAGAGCCGAAAGTAGCCGGTTGTCCAGGGAACTTTGGATTCTATAGAAGCCGTGTCCGGGTATCCGGATAGAGGTTACATCGACCGCACAACTGTGAAGGGCTCGACTGTCATTAGCCAACGGGGACCTTGCATCCCAACATCCAACATACACAGGTTTCCTACGATTGAGCTTGCTTTCTGGTTACCTCAGTCATTGGGAAAACCGATGTGTCGGTCACCGACGGTGGAGTTATGGGTTGCGTCCCCGGCACCACCCAGGAATATACGGGAGGCTGTAGGTTCAACAAGGCCGTGCAATCAGACCTCAAAATGGCACATAAACGGCCCGCCGAACACATCCCACTCTACAACAATGTCACATTATCCCTGTGGTCATCGAACCCACGTTCGTATGTTTTGCGGCTACGTGCTTCAAACGTGACAGACTGAACGAGAAATGCAAATCAGCGCACGGCGAGACCTAGGAGGCCCTGAACAACGTGGGAAAACGTGGGGGCCAGAAACCTCGGGTTTATACCAGCAAACTTCGGGCATCGAGAAAGTGTGGTACACATGTGTCAGATTTTAGCGACACGGAACCACTATTTCTGCCCACTACTTGACCTGATCAGAACGCGTTTACAACCAATTACCGGCAGGGTGTCCAAGTTGCTGCTGTTACTTGTGCTCACGTCGAGTCTATCGATTTCGTCCCTGCTCGGCCCACGTTCAGAAAAAGAACGGACCTTCATCTATAAGCGTCACGTTAAAGGCTTCAGTACAGATTTTCAGCTCACGAACCGCGCGCCGGAGTGCACACCGTTCCAGCCACTATAGCTTCGTTCCCAGAGAGCCACATATTGGGGTCGACGGTCGGTGATGAGAAATGGTCCCGTTTGTCTGGTATGGCAGGGAGTGGGAGCCATGAAATGAAAGCGACAGCTTTAATACAAGACCGCCATTGGCTGCGTGACACCGTCACATTTGTCAGGGTCACCAACCACTGGTCCGTCTCATCCAGCAGTCCCCATCCGGGGAGGCGGCGGTTATCAACGCGACCGATTAGACTTGTAAGGTCTTTCATGCTTTGTTGCCAATTCATGGACTAACCGCCTCTCAGTTGTCTCCATCCGACACAAGTTTGGGCGGAAAGTGCTCTGCGGAGAAAACGGTCGTCTGACATACGAAGTACATGACCTAACTGGCGTCACCTGTGGTGTAACCAGCTGATCCATCGAGGGAGAGTAAACGTCCACTAAAACTATCTGGTATACCACAGCATTACTGATCTGATGTTGCCACGAGACCCACGGAATGCTTCGGAGTCACCGATAGTCAGTCTTTGAAGGTCTGCCACAGGCAGCGGCCATGTCTCTGATTCATACAGTAGGGTAGGTCGGGTCGAACCACTGTACACTACCCTTGGCAGTCACGGTGATGTCACGTCAGCGCCAGGCTAAAAACCTCCCGCAGTTGGGCCCAACCTCCGTCCACTAGAACCTGCGAGGCGCGACAACAATTGGCTTGATAGCCTATTCAAAACCGAAGAAAATAACAGAAGTTACTGTCCTCAAGTATCCACGTTTCACTGCCCTACACAACGGATAAGTAAAATAGGACATTCTAGGCACACTGAAGCCCCCGGAATGCCTTAAGTCAGTTCAACACCGTCTTGAGAGGAATGAGACCGGCTTGTGCACAAAAATCCGTGTATTTTAAATAACCATCAATCCGTTCAAAGCTTGGCTTCTGCAAGGGAAATACAAAATACAGCTTTGAGCGTTGGTGTTTTCGATAGAAAGTAAAGGCCATCAAGAGATCTTCAAGACAAAGATCGGGGAATGGTGATACAGCCTATTGCGCTTAATCCCGCTTTTGAAATGATGATTCCTACAGTGCCTAAGATGTCTGTCGCGAAAGGACTATGGTGGAACTTCCAAACAAACTTTGGTCTCCAAACCATGTCCTCGGTGGTGTATTTGGCTTCATGTTATCCAAGAGACTTTCACTGGAAACCACAATGGACAGCGAATCAAGGATACCTGATGGCCGAAAACCTTCCCTTGACAGCACACATCCCAGACAAGTCTGAGGGCGATGAGTACTTCCAAAAGATAGTTGCTTTGACGTACAAGTAAGCAGCATGTTAAGCATGTACTGAAAAATTCCCACAGATGAAGGATTTTCACGATTTGGTCCGGTCAGTTTATGACCTGTGAGTGAACCATGGTAAACATCATCATCCTGAGTGAGAAATGAGACAGTTCAAAGCCAACAGACACCGGCAGACAGCCCAATTATACTCAACAGCGCCCATGCATCCGGGCTATTGTCCCAAGGGTACAGTTGCTCATATGGACGTTGTGATCACTATGGAAATCGTGAGCCACCGAGAACACCTATAGCTCCATGTCACCAGTGCGCGAACCCGTGGTGCCTTAAACCACTGAGATGCACTGGAGGATGCCCGCTCAAAGTCCTTGGGGTCAATCCTACCCGGTTAACCATATGGATAGGGTTCTGACAAACAGTCACCTGGTCTTCTAGATGTGAGGTTGGAACAAGTGTGGTATTTCATTCCTTGAAATATGGCCCATTCGAGTAGTCTCAAGCAAATCACCGCCACCTTGCCATCAGGCTTTTCAGTCAAAGGCTATGGTTGAAGGGCCTAATCTTCTTCCTGTATAGGTTTAGGCGCACTGGCCGAACCATAGCCCACATACTAACATGAACTGATCGGGTACGTTTGCCAAACATTGATAACTAAAGTGCCTGACATCGAATAGGCAAATTTATCAACTACGCGATAGCACACCGTACGATAACTCAACAACGTACGGTACCTTGGAACGATGAGCCAATTAATCAGGCATCTGAACGACAACCAGAAAGCAAGACACCAGATTACTCCAATCATTTGTGGTTTCATTTAAACGCACCGAAACGATTCGACCAGTAGGAAGAACCTATGAGATACTAACATATGCAAAGGGCTCAGGCTGGATCGATCAAGATAGGTGGGCTCGACCAACAGACTTCTCTAATTAGGATAATGCCCCACCCACCGCGTGCTGAATTCCTTGTCAGAGGCCTAGTCATGTTGACAAAGCGGAAGATTCCGGGTGTCAGTCATTCGCTGCCAATAAAAAAGCGTTATCCGAGTAGTAAGGCCGGAAATTTATGATTGAAAAATGAAGATATACGAGTATGGGAAACGACGTTTTTTTATCATTTGGATCGGGTAAGTAAACGAAAAGAAATGCAGGCTGCTGACATGCATCTAACGGTAGTGGCAGTTACAGTAACAATTTGAGCGCGGAATGACACGATAAAGCAACTGTCGCTTCGTTGAGTAGAGTGACCGAGGAATAAAAGCATCGAGACGGCTTGGAATAAACATACATTTACAGGAGTATAGAATAGAGACAATCAGATCACCAAGAATTTTGTTGGTGTTCGCCGCCAGTGAAAGAATACCTATCGAGGTTATACTCCTCTTGAAGGTGCCGACCAAATGTACAGGGCTTGCTTCAGCCACCGTAGACACCGACGAAAGACGCGGTTGGACTAGTCGAAATGAGGTTAACCCAAAAAGAGCACCGGGGAATATCAGCTCAGCTCTCTTTAGCTACTTCCACATCCATGTCTGAAGAAACGAGTTGCCGGTCGGAAACGCTGAAATCATGGAATCGATACATTACAAGCAACATTGGCAAGAGGGAAATCAGGGACATGCTGATGAACACGAGTGCAGGAGTGTTTATCAAGGTCCCGCCAACATACGGACCGATCAAAAACGCCACATTTAAAACCGTACGGAAGATAGATTGAGCCCGGTCCATATCTGCAACCGGCGCGACTTTAGTATACAATGATTCGGAGTAGGCAAAAGCAAAGGGTAATCCAACCACATGGATGGCGATACCGATGAGCAGCAATGTCACACCAAGAGCTTTATCGATGTTGGGCAAAAAATAAACCACGGTACTTAACCACAAGTAGGACAAAACCATAATGATTAGACCAGATAACAGAAGGACACGGTCCGTGTAAAAACTGTTCAGGATTCGAAGCACGATGACGACAAATATTATAAGCACGCTTGCAGCCAGGTAAACATAGCTGGTCTGAACCTCAGACCAACCGAAAATACGATTGGCTACCGGAGGTAAAACGGCCTCTAGGCCCATGAAGCAGAAATAGGTGGCGAATGTGACCGCATACAACGAAAGAATGGGGTACGTACAGTAGGTTTTGAGGGATACACCTCGAATCTGCACCCCGAGACGATTGGGTGTGATGTCCTGTTTCTCGACAAGCATCGGTTGCAGATCTTCAGAAGACCCGGTGTTGTCAAACCAATATCGGGGGTCACACAGAACGCGACAGCCTGAGGTTCCTTCGGTTACGACTAATCGTCCATTCTTATCCACATTTGGATACGAGACTATGATAACCAACGAATGGATGATCCAGAGAATGGCCATCAGGAGGCCAGGACCGTTGTACACGCTCACCGTGATATTGGCCACGTGATAATCCATCTTGTCCATCATTAGCGTGAAGGAGGGTCCAAAGATTAGGCCAATTTGGCGGGTTAGGAGCAAAATGATTATATAAGTAGTACGTTCATCACGGTGGGTTGCTCGGACAATATCAGCGTATAGAGGAGGTTCGCAGCTCGCTCCGATCCCAGAGATCAACCTTCCCATTAGTACAGCCATTGGTGATCCAGCAAACAGATAGATGGTATTCCCAATGACCTCTAAAAGATTTGCTAACAGAAGTAGCGTCTTAACTCGAATCCCAGCATAGGAAGCCCAGCCATACACAGGGGTCATGACGAGAATTGATAAGCTAAACGCAGCCATCGTTACTCCGTAATACATTGTCGCTGCCTCCAGGCCCCAGTAGCCCTTCAAATAAAGCCACAGAGTGGGGAGTATTACTGCCCTTTCCACGCTTGATAGAAATCCCCATGTAGAGGCCGTGAAGCACATCCAAACCTTGTGAGACCACATGGCCTGTCGACAGCTTATACAACAACGGCGAATTAGTGATTTCCCGTTACTTGTTGGTATGTTTGAGGTGATTGCCTCAGGTATACTTGAAATGGATACATCAGATACCTGGCGTTGATGTCGAGGCTTTGCTTCTCCCAGCTGCTCTTGTGTAGGACAGGAGTGGACATCAGCGACAGTCATAACCGACCGCACGCATAGGAATGGTGCGGATGGAGCGCGCGCCTGTAACCTACCTGCGACGCTTGCACGTGCGGATGAGCGTCAGACGGACACATACGAGCTTGTGACTGACACGCCGTCAATAAGGAGGCTGAAGCGACTATAGTATATGGGCCAATCACATGTTGGCATTTAGGGAGCCAATCGATGGGTGGTGGCTAGAACCGACCTTGTTCAGTGGATGGCTGCGGTCCTCTGATTGGTTCACTCCTTTGGCATGGGTTACTTCCATCTCCACCCGCTGCCACCAAGGCAGGCAGTGGCGGTCCCGGCGCTTGACGCGACCCAGTCTGCTGGCGCTTGCCTGAGCTTGCCCAGGTTCGCGTAGCCGTTGGCAAACCGCCCCGGTTTGGTGTTGCACCTGAATCAGGAGCTTGGTTAACGGCAAAGTCGATATAGCAGGTCCCAATTCATCTGTAGTATTGTCGACTCGCCGCGAAAGTGGGATCAATTCGTTCCCACCACAATGTGGTTTAACACAAGAATTCCGAAAAAAGTGCAGCCATATCCAGACCAACTAAACTGATTCTGAAAGCGGCTGAAGAGCTCGAACGAATTATGTGCATAGTTTTGCCAAATTCCTCAAATTGCTGAGTAGCCCCGCACTCAAACCCAGTCACTTAAACATAATGGGTTTTTGGAGATACGTAAAAACACCGAGGACATGTCATTTGGTAACGTTATTATTCATGTATGATATCAAATCCAAAGAAAAGTTAGCAATGAAAGCAACCCTAACTCGGCCATATTCAGTGTAGTTCTTCAGAATTGGTCAAGGTTACCACAATAGAACACTGGGCGAATTGAACATGAATCGGTTGGTTTCGACGATCCCTCGCTTCTGTCAAGCTAAAAATAGTAGAATTCCTTTACGGCACAAAACGCGGGCTTAATCGTGGTAGTAACGACGAGGGATTTGATTATACGATGTCTCCCACAGAGCGCAGTTGACTGCCCCGATAAAACTGTCCCGTTGATGACTATCAAACATAGTGAAAGTACGGGGAGTACATGCAAAATTTATCCGGTTTATTCGACATAAGGACAATTACCAGACAGCACAAATTCAGGGGCGTGAGCTACCCGTCAGTAGTCAAACGGAAATCAGGTGAATAATCAGCTCCGTAGTTGGCTGTCAAAAGTTCGGGCTACCGCACTCAAGCGTGCCCACCAAGATGATTGTGTTGTATTTTGGAGTCCCACGTCAGTTGATGGCGAGTAAACGCGCGCTTCGATGAGCAGAAGCCTGAGGCGCATTAAGAGTATCCAAGCGGCCATTCCAGGAGCTCCATGTATCACAATGGGCTGTGTGCACGTGCAAATAACTTCAGCCCAAACCCACCCGTCACATTTGGTCTCTCAAGTTGGTTGTCGGTGACCTGCCGAAGCGGGTCACACGTGCAAGTAGGATAACCGCCGTGAAGGCCGTTCAATAAGCTTACCTCTGCAGGAAAAACATAACAGTGAGCTGGCCAAGCAATGGCTGGGCTCTAGTGGGTAGGCTGCAGTCAGGATTTAGAAGAACAACTATCACCCTTATGCTGGTTTGGTGGACTTCACATCCTGTCGCCCAGGCTCCAGGTGGGAATGACGTGGTGTGACGACGAAACTGTTTCACGCAACACATTAGGCGTTCAGCTGATAGAGGTAAACATTAGGATGTGTAAAACTGTTTTTTACAACTGCATGCAAAACCCAATTGGAGGAACTTTACAGACAGAGTAGGGTTGCAAAGGTCAAACCGAAGCACCATGCCCCAGAAAATTTCCCATACAGGTCCATGAAATTCCGGCTCCACTATCACTTTACGGCGACCACCGCTTCCCAGGAATTAAGGGTAGGAACAGTTTCTGGCATGCTAATTAGTCTCTCTCAAGTCAGCATGTCCGAACACTAGTGGTCAGCCCGATGCATGTTTCTAGCACTGAATAATGAGCTCGACAAGTGAGCTTGATGCAGGAGTACTCCCTTGCCCTGCGCTTATTACAACCTTCCATGAGGTATAAACTGAAACTTTAAATAAAATCGTTCAGCTGTAGCATCCTTCCGGTGCCTAACTGCTGTGCCACCCAAAGGAAGCACAATGGCTGGAATACTGCCAGGTTGCCCAAGCATAGACAGGAGAAGTCGAGAGGCAGAGGTCGTGTTCGAACCACGGACCTTCCGGTGAGTAAATTCGCGCTCTAACCACTGAGCCATCTCGACCCCTTCCCTGAAACAAACTAAATAGTGATGAGACTAGTTGACGGTAAGAAATTTTGGTTGGATGACCTAACACTGCAGTTCCCTGGCGGTTAATTCAGTTCGGTTTACCATTAGGTGGTCAGTCCCGAGAAGTGAGGTTACAAGGTCAAAACCCAGTGTGAATAGCGTTCAGCTCAGTAGAAAAGTGCCCACAATGTACTGCTTGATTAGATAAAGCCTATGAAATTGGCCAACTAAAGAGCAGAAAAAACTGATGAAAGCAAAGGATTTTCAATTTGTTTCCGTAAGGTACTTACATGAATCACGTGCGTTTCAGGGCAGCGTTAGAAACCAACCAAAGTTGGGTAGCAACCAA
>SJOL01000742.1:70265-96686 GCA_004794785.1 Opisthorchis felineus | reverse complement strand
TTTGTAGATTGACGTGACAATCGCTTCCTTTCAAGCATGGGGAAGGTTGCCTTCGTCCAGCGACTGACGAAACACCAGGTGGGAAGGCTTTGCCAGTGTGAGCAACGTTTCCTTCAGGATCCTTGGATGGACCTCGTCTGGCCCCAGCGAGCTGAAGGACTTTGTTTTGTGTCCTAATCCCTGAAGAACAAGTTGGTTAGAGGCCACTCGTAGTTACGTCTTGATTAGTTTGTATGTGACGAGGTCACTGTGGCATAATACAGGCTTGCATAGTGTTCTCTGTAGATTTCAGATACCGCTATTGGGTCACCCGTGGGTTCTTCGTTTCTGTCCCTCAAGGAGAAGGCGGTTGACTTATTTCTTCGGCGGTCTCATGTAATTAAACAGCACGTTTTCGTTTTTCCGAGCGAAGTCTAGTATCCTGTTTTCTTGACTTCCATTGGCGGATTTCTGATTTACAGCGGTTCCGCATTTCACGAAATGCCAGCTCCTCTTCTGTGTCACCTGTAGTTATCTCTTTCGAAAATAGTTGGGACCACTTTCGCAGAAGACGCTGAGTCCTTTTAGGTCCATCTGACTGCTTGCTGATTTTTTGGACGCAAACTGCGTCAGTCTCGTGAATTTTCTGGATAATGGTCCCGTATAACTCTTCTACTGAAGCTGGTCCCAGTTTGAACTGACCAAGATGGTTCGAGCCATCTTGATCAAGAAAACTACGCATTTCTGGGAAAGTTCTGGAAACTTCGCACGGCGGAAGTTGCGAATCCACGTTTGAGGTTCCGGATTTCTGGCTCAGTCGCAGATGAAATCAAAGGTCAGCACACAGTGGTCGCTTTGTCCCAGTGGAGCTTTAATATTTGATCAACGAAGTGCCTTTTGTTGATGATAACCAAATCCAGCAGGGATGTTAGCTGGTCCGCACAGTATCTGGTGGGTGCGACGGCCTCGGGAGCGTTAAAATCACTCATCAGTAAGAGATGTGTGAGGTGGTAGCTGGAGGAGAGTTGCTCAGGGGTTTGTATGATGAACTGGTCATCCTCCGGTGGACTTGAGGGGCAACGGTAGACCACGCCTCGAAGGGACTCGGTCCCACGCAGAGTGATTTGAATCCACAGTGCATCACAAAGATGCGCAGGAGTGGTGTCGGTGAGGGCATTTGGGATGGGCAGGGCCGCATGTGAGTATAAGGCGACCACACCTGTCCCCCGGATAAGTGGGTATTTGGGCCAATAAGAGGAGTGCAGCCTGACCTTGTAAAAAGCCCTATTATAACTATGAGGTAGCTCCATAAATACTGGTGTAGCGATCTTCCTCTATCTCAATTACAGGCTCACATATGCTACCATGTGTTTTGGCATAAGCTAATGCACGGAATATCGGCTCAGAGGCCAACCGGGGAGTTCAGATTCACAGCTGATGACAAACCGAATCCATGATGTCAACCTCGAAAGAGCAACGTTAGGTAATTGATGAACGGTAACAGAATCGAGGAGCCCTAATTTGGGACGAATAATCTATGATCCAATGTATGCCATGATGAGTGCGACGAAATCAGCGGGGTCAACTTCTCCTAAAAATGCCAATACAACCTCTCTTACTCAATTCAAGCTCACCAGTGAATCTTGGGATTATTTCGAAAACGGGCTCAAGCGATAGAGAGAAAACATTCACACCGGAATTGAGTATTTTGATAGGGCTTGAAAAATACTACGGAAATTGCGGGAAATGGCCAAGCTGCAGTGACAATCTGAGATCCTAATGGAAATAGAGACCTTCATGTAGCTACATGAAGGTCTCTATCGCCATGAGGATCACAGATTGTAACGTCCATTAATTTGACATTTGAAATTCCCCACGTTCCTTCCAGCCCTGTTTGTAAACCCCGCTACACTTTTGTGTTTAGCGTGTGCACATGAACGCGGGCGGCTTTCTCAAGAGGGATATTGGAAAAGTATGTTTGATAGAAAGACGCGATTGGGCTTATGCTCTATCGAAGCCGGCACTTGTAACAGGAGTGGACTTGGGCCATTCGTGTCGGCGGCTGGTGGGGCAAATTAAAATGGGGATGAGCATAGGTAGAGTGCAAGACCTGGGGCGTCCGCTGGGTCAATGTGGGGAATTTTGTGGGCGGTGTATCGTCCATTGCCTTGACATTTGAAATTCCCCACGTTCCTTCCGTCCCCGTTTGTAAACCCCGCTCCACTTTTGTGTTTAGCGTGTGCACATGAACTGGCACTTGTTTGTCCCTACCACTCCACTCATTTGACACTGAGGTCATCCAGCCATTTTGTAGCCGACCTCATGCACGTGTGACTGTCTCGCCTGGGAGCCCGTTTACCCATTTGGTCTGTACTTTTATAGTCCAGGTGGGCTATTTGTTGTGGACGAGTATCTAGTGTCGAGGTTTGTATATTTTGTGAATTTATGTCTTGCATTACCAGTACCGTATAGGAACCCAGTTCCGACTTTATTTTGCCTTCCTGGAGGTTCTGTTATTACGCGTCACTGGAAGGTACCGTTTGCCTGTAAGACTACGCTTCATGTCTTTCCTTCAGCGCCTGGGTTTCACTCAAAATTGGTGAGTACAACTGTGCGTACTTCCTTGCCTTATTTAATTAGGCCCTCAAACGTTGTCCTACTGATACTCTCCTTCAGTGTAACCAATCACCCACGATGGTTGTTTGCCCGGTTCACGAGGGCAAGTATTTTTATATTCTTACTATAGTGATGCAACCGTCGTTTTTCCACTGCTGCATCCAACTTTGGCCGTGTTTCCTTAGTCTGTAGATTTCTGTCGCGGCTCAGCTTAAATCACAAATCGTCCCCGACTATATGTGGAGCAAATAATATTTCTCTGGATTTGCCCAAACTTCACTTTTTCCAACCTGATTGACTGGGTCGCTGCTGTCGCATAAAGGAAGAAATCTGGGCACAGGTACAGTGTAGCACGGAATTTAAAATCTTACCATTCACCACCATAAGGCAGAAGATGAAGATGAGCTTGCGCATATGGTACGCCTTACCCTCCCTTGTGAATCTCACGCGGAAGATTCTATGAAGTTCGTGGACCAAATATTCAGTGTGAGGGAGCCTCATTCTGTGTTCAAAATCGCTGTCTAGAAGCAACCAAGAACGACTTGGGGGACTTCAGCGCCTATGTCGCAACTCGGCCATGCATCTAGCAGACTAATTTGTGAACACCTTTATCGCAGAATGGTACATTTTTAGTGACTCAAGAATTGGGTACCCGATTGGTCATTACTAAAAGTTTTGAGGTTTTTAAGCACAAGTTTTTATGAAAAGTCTGATGTGCCAGCGTGATCTCAGAATTACTTCGGCTGGTTTGGCTAAGTTTCTCAGCTGGGGGATCCCGAGGCCGCTCACTGGAGGTAAACTCAAATTCTTTTAGGCAAAACTATCGTGTTTTCGAAGTTCTAACCCAACTTTGAACGGTAGCCCAATCCAATGGCCAAAGACGGTCCATCTTACTTATAACTGTAGCGATGTGGCGCTCTTTGGTCTTTACCAAGTGCGCGGAAACTAAAATTTCAAAGTCAGGTGTTGTAGAAATTTTTTTGTATTCTAGCCCATCCATAGGTCTTTAAACATTTTCATACTAGGTAACTATTTATCTACGGTGGCTCCCCAGTGAGCTGCGATCACAAAGGCCAACAGATCTCCCGTCTTCAGTAGGCCCATTCTTGTCAGTGTTGGTAGCCAGTTGGTCGAGCACGTTAGTCCTCATCTACATACTCGTCCCTGTCGACATGCCGTAACTGTCCCACGCGTCCACAGTCCTATCTAAACTACCAGCTCACATAGGTGGCTAGGATTGACTGAGACCCTCGCAATAAAATCTGGAGTTTTCCAACTACCCGGGAGCTCTCTCAACCGTATTCTCCCAAATCAATTATTCCTCAAACTGCTCCGGTTATCACATTATGACACCGCTACCGTCTTCCTCCTCAAAGCGGTTGCTAGACCCCGAATCCCCATCATCTATCTCCCTAGTGTGTTCAAAGAAGCGCCTCACAGCCAGAAGACCCAGCTCTCAACCCCCTCACCTTTCGAGGCCGGCAAAGACTGTTTTCCAAGCAACCTCAGATTGTTCAGTAGTACTAACTGACATATCTTTGCCTCTTCAACCTGGCAACACTCTTCTCTCACAGCTGCCAGTGGGATCTCAGGTCTTGAAAGACCTAGAAAATCTCAGAACACGTCTGCACACGATGGAAAATGAAATGTCCTCCCTCCGAACCGTACAGTCTATTGCATGTCTGCTAAATCCTGACGCACCACGCGATCAAACCAATCTGGAAAAAGCGTCAATTCTTATTGACACGATTGCGTCTGAGATTTGTCAACGCGTCCAATGCCGGCATCAGGTCCTAATATTCAACGCACCTGATCGAATTCCGGTTGAACATACCAAAACTGCCATCCTGACTGCATGTGGCATGTTTGGCACCATGTGCACAGCTCGACGGCTCCGAAAGCTGAAACCATCCTTGTGCTGTCCAATAATGATGCAATTCCAGGATGAAAACGATGCCGCGCGTCTGCTTACATTCCAGGCTCTTCTCTCCTCTACCAAAAAATTCCAAACCATAAAAATTAAAGCTGCCCGTACTCGAATGCAAAGACAGCTTACCAAGAAGTTACCTGAACCTGTTGCATCATCAGCCGGCAGTACTTGCGTTGTCGCTCCCACGGTACCCTTAGACTCTCAATGCTCTGTGATTACTCCCAGCACTGAACCCGCACTACGTTATTCAGCAGCCTCTGCCTTACAAAACCCTGAGCCCCCCATCGCACCCACAAATGGACTTTTTGCTTTACCACCCATGAAAACTGCAAATATCTCCATCAGCCCAGTAGAACTCTCACCAGCTCCTGAAACGACTGATGCGGTAAGTCTGCCAACCAGAGCAATGACTACACCAGTTGTAGACAGCACACGTTCTCGTCACAGACCCCCTGACCTGCTGTCTCTCCGCATTCCACCTCCGCCGAAGTATGCCTTCGGTCTCAAACATTTACTGTTGAGGCCACGATACGTAACGCACCCTCAACTGCATCCCCGAAAATCTGACCCTTCGTATGCTGTCGTAACTAAACCCGTTGGGCCATTAACTACCAGTACGTACGTTGACACCCCCACTGAACCCTTATACTCTCAGTGCTCTGTGATTGCTTCCAGCACTGGGCCCACACCAAACTATCCGGTAGCTTCTTGCTTCACAGCCTTACAAGACCCTGAGCCCTCCATCGCTCCTACAAATGGACTTTCTGCCTCACCATCCGCGAAAACTGCAAATGCCCCCGTCAACCCAGTAGAACTCCCTCCTGGTGCTGACGCGGTGCTGACGACTGACGCGGCACGTCTCCCAGCCAGAGCAATGACTATGCCAGACAATGACAGCACTGGGGCCCGTCACAGACCTCCTGACCTGCTGTCTCTCCGCGTTCCACCTCCGACAAAATACGCCTTCGGACTGAAACATTTAACGTCTAGGTCGCGATACGTGAGGCACCCTCAACTACAACCTGGAGAATCGGTCCCTTGTTCTTCACAAGATAACTGGACTTTGCTCCGGCTTCCCCACAATTACATGGCAAGTTCTTCAAACCGCACGTACCGCGAGCTTGGCAAAACCTCACATCCCCAAATACCGGCGGCCAGCTCAGACCCTTATGTGCTTCCACCACCCTGCTCACCCACTTCCGTCCCAACTGTAGACCATTTTCGGATGCCGCCCATCCCCCCACACCCACCGCCTTTTTCTGCACCATGCCACTCTCCACACATCCTGCCGATGCGAATGATTTCGTGTCCCAAAACCCTTCCCGACTCCCAAACCCTTCCAACTGCACCCCAGCCTTCCAGAGATATTCCCTACCCCATAATGAACCTCATACTCTATCTTCTGCCGTGGATTCAAACCTACTTCACCCACCATTCACCCCCCTGCCCCCAGTGGTGAATGCACTTCGACCTATTCCGGACACATGCCTAGTCAACTCTACTTCGTGTACCCTTAACCCCCCTATCCATTTCTCCCTAGTACCAAACTCCACCATAAACGAGATTAGTAAATTCCTAATTAGTATGATGTGCCCGGCAGTGGACCTATCAATGATGCTGTTCAACGCTCGCTCACTGCTGCCAAAAGTCCATACTCTCCGTGCCATTATCGCCTTTGCGCAACCAAGTCTGATTTGTGTGACTGAGACATGGCTCTCAGTTGAAACTCCAGACACGGCTGTTTCAATCCCTGGTTATAATGTCCACCGCTCTGACAGGTGGAACTCAAGGGGTGGAGGCTGTGCCATCTATTCCAAATCGGAACTCCGTGCAACCCACATTGATGATTCCAGTCTAGAAGGGATTCCAGAGGCCATCTGGATCTCCGTAGAACAGACCAAACGACCTGTACTAATAGGTTGTATCTATCTACCACCGGCTCCCTCCCCCGCTTCGATAACTGACTTGTCCCGTATTCTCTCCACTGCATATGCCCTTTCCCATTCGTCTAAATTCGTGCTGGGTGACTTCAACCTACCGGATATTTCCTGGTCTCCTATTTTGGGTCCTACTCGTTACGCCTCGCTGCTTGCCCAACTTAGTGTAGAGGGTTGGTCCCAGATTGTACGCAGCCCCACTCGTGGCCAACATACCTTGGACCTAATATTCTCAAACGAGGGTCATCTGGCTACGGCCGCAGTTGGTCCATGCTTCCCAGGTAGCGATCACTGCGTCGTTTCGTGCAACGCAGTCAGGTATGGAGAAACTGTTTCTCTGAGTCCTTCATTCTTTCACCTCCTAACTCCGGATATTTTGCGGGCCTTTTCATCCCTGCTGGCCTCCCGGGACTGGAACGACTTCTTTCTCTCGACAAACACACAACGCATTTGTGATATCTTCTACCGAAACCTATTGACCTCTCTTCACCTTGCTTCTCCCATTAAGAGTTTTCACCCTGATATCTCCCGGCATGATAAGTTATTGAAAACCTTGGACAATAAAATCCGCCGAGCTGGCAGAGAATATCGGAAAACTCGGGACTTCTCATTAATACTCCTCATCAGCAAACTTTCAACTAACCGAGAGTCCTTACGGGTATCCCTCGAATGCCGTGAAGAGAACACCACTCTCAGGGACCCGTCTCGCTGTAAGTTACTGAGCCGCCTATTCCGTGGGCGCTGTACCCCAAACAGTCACTCAGTTACTTGTCTGCGTTCCACCGACGGTAGTTTTATCACCGATCCTGTAAATATAGCTGACCACCTGAACGCTTACTTTGCCAGCTGCTACTTGCCCTCTCCTTCCAAACTCAATCCCACAAGCCCTGCTGCACATTTCACATCTCCACAACAGAGTAACCGCCCGTCTCTCAGCAACATGACCATCTCCCTAGCTGATGTATCAGCCCTTCTTCAAACCCTCAAGGACTCCACCGTGCCGGGGGCCGACGGCATACCATCACGTGCCCTGAGTCAAGGCGGTCAAGATGTCAAAACCCTTGTCTTAACTCTTTTTAATCATTCAATCAAATGTGGAATCGTCCCCTCCCAGTGGAAACGATCTGTCGTTCGCCCCCTTTTTAAATCCGGATCGAGGCAAACTACTTCCAACTACAGAGGGATCCATCATACCCCCCTTTTAATGCGAACCCTTGAACGGCTGGTCAAAGGCCCGTTAATCAGGTTCCTCCTAGCTACAAATGCCATAGATGATCGACAGTACGGATTCCTATCTCAGAGATCCGTCAATGGCTGCCAACTTCACTTCTTTGAGACCGTCACAGCAGCCTATGATGCCGGACACTCTATTGTTACAGTCTATTTGGATATCCAGAAAGCCTTTGACCAGGTCCCTCACGCATCCCTACTGAAAAAACTTAATTCTGTTGGCATCACTGGGTCCTTATTTCAGTGGTTCACCTCCTATCTATCTGATAGGTCACAGATAACACAAATTGGTGACAAACAGTCATCCCCACTACCGATCACCAGTGGAGTCATTCAGGGGAGCGTGCTAGGTCCCATCCTCTTCCTACTATATATCAACGACGTCTTCGACGCCGTATCCCATGGCAAACCCTTCCTTTTCGCGGACGATATAAAAATCACTTACACATTTCCCCCCTCTGCTAAAGATCTTGCCCTCCGCCAGGTCCAACAAGACTTAGAC
Organism: Opisthorchis felineus; assembly: GCA_004794785.1. Lineage (NCBI taxonomy): Eukaryota > Metazoa > Platyhelminthes > Trematoda > Opisthorchiida > Opisthorchiidae > Opisthorchis > Opisthorchis felineus. The sequence continues at coordinate 88,492 of SJOL01000742.1, read as the reverse complement.
TCTCTGACTCGCTGGTCAAGTGCCTATAGCCTAAACTTCTCTTCTTCCAAGTCCCATATAACTTTCTGCCGCTGCTCCGTGCCAGCTGATATGTTCACAATTAATGGGAACCCCGTCGCTCATTCCACAGAGATCAAAGACCTTGGTCTCAGATACTCTTGCACCTTTAATTTTTCTCATCAAGTCCAGTTCCAGGTTGCCCGGGCACGTAGGTTCTGCTTTCTAATATTACGCTCCTTCCATCTTCGAGACACAAAGGTCGCAATTTTCAAGCTATGCGTGCGACCAATTGTGGAATTCTGTCCTGCTTTCTCTTCCCTCTATACCCAAAGTTGTAAGCTGGCACTCGAGAACGTCCAACGATCATTCACCAAAAAGTTATTCCCACGGACTAGTCCTCTCTCCTACCGCTCCCGCTGTATAATCTTAGGCCTTGAGCCACTATGGCTCAGACGGTTAAAGCTAAATTTAACTCTACTACACCGTCTTTTGCACCAAAAAGCTTTTATAGCAGAGGCTAGGCCAAGCGTAAAATTATGTGCGCGCTATAAAATCCGTAATTCCAGCAACCTCTTAGTGTGCCCTCAAGCGCGTACAAACCTGCGCCACTACTTCTTCCTGGTCTACTACACTCGCATCTGGAACAGTCTTCCCGATCGGTTTCGAGATATCACACACCAACATACGTTTTCGCAGTCTGTAGATAACTTCCTTACGTGTGAAGCCGCAGCCACCCTACTCAATACCCAATTATCCCCTGATCTCCTTTATGAACGGGGTCCAGACCACCTCTGAGTTTGACGAAGGTATATTTAGTGGACGAAAAAAATAAATAAATAGTTAAAACAAAAAATTTAAAAAATAAGCCGCACCCTTACTATACTGTGCTACCTCTTGACTTGCTTGAAGCAACTTATAGCACGTTCCTCCCAGCTAAGTCCCTGCCCTGGACTACTCTATCCGCTCTGATTAATGAGTGGTGCCTCGTCTTGCCTAACCCTACCCAACATAAACCAAGGAAAGAACAGAGTTTGTCATACCTGAGGACGTATTATACGCCACGCAACCCATTCAACACACGCACACAACATTGCGGTACGCCTCTGTTTGGCTCGATAGCTCACGCTCCGTCATCGTTTAGCCATGGATCACACACTCTGGACATCTCCGTTCTGTGCCTATTGTTCCAATGGTAGCTGCCGTCTCATTTGCCTCCGCGACTTGCCTTTTCCAGCGGCTGTATGTCGTTTGCTTGTTCGAAATGACTGAGCTGTTTTACTGGCCTGGCTTTCCCCCGACTAGATAAAATATCTGGTAGCTGGAGTTTATATTATTGCACAAGCCGCAATTATGACTGCATAGTGGCATGCCGCCTTGCAGATCTGGTAGCATGCACGAGGGATGAAAACCTCGTGTGGTGGTCGGTACGTCCTGCAGGGAGGGTCGCCCTGTTGCGTTGCACCATGGTGCGTTCGTATACCCATCACCCCTCCAGTAGCACGGGTGCTTCGCCCATCGCCGGTGGTTCTGAGCATGGCCTTTAATTCAGGAAACCAATAAAAGAGGACTGTTGTTTCTGTTTGTTGCCGCTGGGCTGGACTCGTCCCGGTTGTCATTTAACTGGCAAAGCCATAAGCTACAGATGAATATAAAAAAAGGAGAAGAAACTGGACATTTGTCTATAAAAAAAAGGAGAAAGATATTCGTAAAAAAAACACAGATGGGATAGCCTGAAGACTCTGTGATGCCCATGGTTTACATCGATGTACGGAGCTGCAGCTGCCTTCGTCATATTGGGGTTGTACCGCACCAAAGCCCACTTAGTCGGCCAAACAACACACACGCACGTACCTGCTTCTCCCAGTAGCGAACATATACAATGAGAAATATATGTAAACAGAGGTTCCTAACCCTCTGCTACCAGCATGCAAGACGAGTGTCCAAAGACTATTTATTCGCCATGCACCACTTGTTAAATTGAAGCTGATAGCAGTGCTTCTGGGACTGGTGACAATTTCTAACCTACACTTACTTTCTCTCCTAGGTTATTTTGCTGCCCAATTTAAGTAACAAATGCCAGATAAGCTAGCCCATCATCTCGGAAGTTAACCCTCGTCAGTACTTATACTTCTGATTTCCCCAACCACACTACCTCTCTGCGTGCTTATGTCGGTTTGCACTGGATCTCTTGTAATTCACTATCATATGTTAGCAAACCCAACCCTTGCTTGGTTGCTAGTTGACTAAGTGCAAATCCATCCCTATCCACTCTCACATACTCACTCACTGTCACCACCCTAATAGCGGTAGATGTCAAGTCTTTCTCTCTATATATATTAATGCACATTATCCCATCTGATGTCTCCTCAGACTCACCATGCTTTGCTAACCTCATCCCATTCCCTTGTCTTCCCAAGCTTAGAACTTCGACAATATCAGGTATGGACGACCTGGTTGGCTGTTATCCACTCCACCTGGCCTATGAATCTACACCCACAGGGATCCCCAACTGGACCAAAAAAACCCTAAAAGATCCCGCTGCTCAGAGAATTGCACATCCCAGCCCAATGACCTTTTATGTGACGTCCGTTACGGGGCTGTCCGAAAACCGAAGTATGTCAGGCCAATGATGGCACGCCACTGCCATACCCAGTTTGATAGCATGCGCGCAAATATTTCCTTCCAATTCTCGACTGTACCCTCCCGCCCACTCGTTCTATTAACTGCAAATACGAATAAGCTCCTCACCTGGCCCCAGCTGCCTGCATGACCTGTTCATTCCAAACTGCTGAAACTGTCGTTCGAATTTAGCCATTTCGGTAGATTTTCAGTCTGTGCACCCAACCAAAATCAATAATTTTCTATACAGTTCGCGTTCTGGCTTGTGTGTTGGCACCATCTCACTCTTGCAAGGAACTATTACGCCCGACTCCACAACAGCGACACCAGTGAGCCTCTACAGTTTCACTGTACACCATGATCCTGAGGTTCCTGTTACCACTTATCCGCTTTGCTAATCCCTCCACTTCATCATCTCCACCTACGCTTTTTGTGACCCTGGCCATGAGCCCAACAGTCCAAGGCCACGAGGCCTCAGCGGTGGTTTTATGTTTAGTTCAATTTGACTGGCTGGATGACGCCAACTCTTCTGCTTCACCGGATCTGATGTTCCGGTTCCTCATTTTCCACAATTTACATTTTATTGTCATGTGTCAGGCATAAAAACTCCTGTTTTGCCCTCCCTTGTTATATTTTTGCTCGCCACTTTCAAATCCAAACGACCTGATCTTGCTCGATGTTCTGTCCAAAAAAGCAAAGTAACTGTGCCTCCCTGCCCGTGCCGGTCTAGTGATGACCACGTCTACATCGGATAATGCCCCCGCCTATGACGCTGTCCCTTTTCCCAAAACCCCTGTACCCACAATCCCCGCCAGTCATGTCTTTATTCGGACTGTAACCTGATGATCATGCCTGACGGCATGCCACCCACAAGTTGGGAATAAGCATTATTACTTGTTGTAACAGCCGGGCACGTACCCACGCTCGCAGTTGATTATAAGGCCCCAGCCATACATAATAGCGTAACGCAACTATTAACGACGGTTCTTCACATCCATGCATGTGGTCCGTCTGCCAAGCCCATGCTAGGCAAATGTACAAACACCCTTGGCGAATCATGTTGCGATATGTTGAATGGGTCGGTACAAACGTAATGTGTAGTCAGTCAAGTTCTCGTTCCCAGGAAGCTTTCACCTGAGGGGGTTTCTGAAATGAAAAATGTATAATCAGTATCAACCCGTGTACATCTTCCGCAGCATCAGTGACAACACATAATTAAACAAAGTTGTAGTGCCAAACTAAGCAAGTGCTTAATAAATTCCGTTTTTCACAATTCCTGATCTGTATCCACTCTGAAGCTGCAATTTTACTGTTACAAATATACACTCACTGCTTGATCAATTAGTTTCACTGATGATAATGAGGGAACTGTTTGTATACCGATGATTTGACGGCGAGTTTCGGCGATCCTATACACTAATCGAAGCAGCGAATTCAAGTTAAGGAGGGGCCGTAAGACCAAGTGATATAGGCTTGAACCCTAGGATTTAGGGACCCCATGCTTCCTCAAACGTGCTCCCAGTGACGCAGCCGTAGCAACCATCTAGTAAGTAGCACTATTTCCTAACTTCACTCTACGTCTGCTTCCCAATACCGATACCATGTAGCATAATGGAATCAACTGCTCCGTCGTCCTCATCATGACTAGTAACCATCCCATACTTGACCTCAGCAGCAGTATCACAAACTAGGGGTTCCTTCCCGGAAAACCGATCAGCCAACGTACTTGCGTTTGTCAGCCGACACTTCTTATGTTCTTCAGCATCCGGTTATTTATATATAAAAAGCCTCCACATAGAGGAAGATGTTGGTACCTCAGGTAGCGCAGATGGTCGTCGGCTTGTTCGCTGAGCTGGGCAATTCGATTGCAAACGTTCAATCACCAATCGAGGTGACATCATCATTGCGTTATTGGGGAGCGTGGTGATGCGTAGCGATGGGTCGGTGTTTGTGCACGACCACCAACCCATCCCTACGCATCAGTACGCTCCCCAATAACGCACTGGTGATGTCACCCCGATTGGTGATGAAACGTTTGCAATCAAATTGCCCAGCTCAGCGAACAAGCCAACGGCCAAAGACTCCACAGCTCAGACACGCATAACCTGTTGGAAGCTGCTCGCTATTTTGGACCATTCTGAGGCTCCATTCCATGTCTGTCTTATGAATTTGGGCCCCAATCAACTCATCGTTCACGTCAAAGTATCACCTACACCATATTTACCTCCCCAATCGTGTCTACAATACCCGAATAGACGAGCAACTAAGAAATACACAACTTATGTAATCCAAACGCCTCTGATAATAATGATGCTTCAGCTGAGGACCACAAGATTTACTATTACCCATGAACAAATATCCTTGAACACAAACTAAAGTAACGTACACGGCCACAATGCCACTGTTCCCTCCTTTATCCTCTAAGTGGACGATGGACATTAACACTCCATAACCCATCCTCTCAGTGCGCCATGCATGTCCATCCATAGGCCTTACCTGATTGACCTTTTAGGCCCAAACAATGCTCCTTCTGATGCTTCACACATTATTCAGTGGAAGTCTCTGTTGCACAACCAAAAACTTTCCTTTTAATTGCCTCGTAACGGATTCGCCAACTATGACGTAAATGAGCTATGTTTCTGAGACGACGGCTGCCAGCCAACTGAAGATGTCTCAATTCCGCTGCTCGAACAGACCAAGTCTGGCAGCTATACAACAAAACAGCCGGTACTGTAGCCTGATACACGCGTTCCTTCAGATTCAGGGATATACCGCTTTGACGTCACTGGGATTTCCAATGAGCAAACGCGACCCAGGACTTGCAGATTCGTGGATTACCCTCATCTGCTACACTACAATCAGAACTAATACAAATTCCATTGTACGTAAAACGCTCCAAAAATTCCTGGGCCTCTCCTTGGACCGTAATTGGCCTGTTTATTGATTGCATGTCCAGGAGCATGACCTTAGAGCTTGTGGGTGCAAAGTGCATTACAAAATACGGAATGATTTTGGTCAGCTCATTCAAAGCTACCTGCGCCTTCTATCCCTCTTCGAAGATGAAAACGATTTCGTCTGCATATTTCAGATCGACAAGGTTTTCGTCGCGCTGGGGGTTTCAGAGGACCTTGCAGCGTTTTTCTGATTATATCATCAATCGCGAAACTAAGTATGGGTGGAGAGAGCGGGTTCCTCTGCCGGACACCTCTTTGTGTACGGAAGCTTTTGGGCGCATGCATATCCATCCGTAACACATCCGCTGATTCCGCGTCTCCTGTGATCTACGATGCGAAAGACTGTACAGTTAGCAACTCTCACTCCAAATGCCTGCCGTCTTCCTAAAGATATCCCTGTCGTATGCTGAAACTCATAATCTACCTTCTGCAATAGAGGAAAGAGAAAGCTAAAATGGAATCAGCTTTTGTCGGATGGCTGTGCTGCTGAACTGGACTTGCCCTGGTTGTAGCACAGGTTCCGGATAGTCCTCTTGTGAATCTAAAATTCATTGTTAGCGGAGCTACAAATACTAAGACTCACTAAGTACATGCGGTACAACGCCTCAGAAGCAAATCGGTTTACAAGGACTCCACGCCTATAGTTAGACTGTAACCGCGCCATTCTGAGGTCACCGCATTTTTCAAACATGCAACACCACAGACATCTGGCATTTTTCTCTGATCTCTTGTCCCTGCAAGCTCCAATCTACCTTAGTTGCACACGATTCGGCTAATGCAGGTTCCTCATAATCACATATGCCCACACCCGTCCGCATCAATTGCATTCTATTATCTAAACCTGAATATCGATTACCCTTTTTGAAATCGTGCTGTGTCGACTCATTGTAGTAGTAAGAATTGGTGCCTGTCAGACACGGCTGTCTTATTGCCTCGTTTGAATGTCAGCAGCGAACCACTGTGGGCCCCCGATGGACCCAAACATATGCTTGATACATGCTGGTATTAATTTGTGACGACTCCTTGGCCAACCCTGATAACAATGACAACCCCAAATGACTCACTCATGATGTTAATGTACCGAGCTGTCCACGAATCCAAGTAGGACTTCACAATGACGGTGCTGCGACCGTCTGGTTCCTTCCCCGTAGTGCAGCATACCCCTGCTATTTCCCGGCAGAATATGTTACAGGCGCACAAAAGACCGTCTCAATCCATTGAAGTTGCTCTAGAACTGGAGAGCACCGGCCACCCTATTGTACTGTCTGCTTGTTCTGCCCATAAACCCATTAATTCTTCCTGTAGCATTATCAGGGAGCCAGTACACCGGTGCATGCGAAACAACGTGTGTTGACTATCATGAAAAACAAACAGGCTTACTAGCTGTGACGAATTCCTTGCATTTGTATGAGAAGGATCCTGCTGCAACGATAGAAAACCTTTTTATATGCAGTTGATGAATGGCTGCTCCATTTTGAGTTTGCGCGGACATAGGAGGGATAAATATTTTTGATGTATTTTTCAGCTCATTTCCAAATCCAATACAGAAAAAAATGTGAAGAATCCAGCTTTTCAACAAAATTGCAGACCGTCTTCACGGGAACTATGTTCAAACCACAAACAATTATACTCTGTTTTAGATCTCTTGGGATTTTTCTAATTAGTCTCAACTTCATTCTTATTATTTGACGTGCTGTTCAACTTAAAGTTTCACTGTCACGATTTATGATGTGGTTACGGATAACTATTGTCAGAAGTTGCCTGCTGTCTGGCTTTCATCCTTCACAATGTTTGAGAAAGCGGTTAATAAATACATGGAGGATAGCTGTATGATGTTTGTGCGTGCATCCGGTAATCAAAGAACCAACGCTGTTTTCCTTTACGGGTGGGTGTACAATAAATGCAGCAGGTAGTCAGCAGAGCCGACGGAAAGTCGAGGAAACCGAAGATGCTATTAGGTTGAGCGCATGTGCTAACAAAATACAGTACACGGAGTACCGGCTGTCCAATTTGTTCTGTCAAGGGAGACACGGGAATCATCTCGTAGTCACCGCTTATTTTCCGGAAAAACCCACCAGGTTTTTAGGTTTTTGTGCGATAGACTTCCGGTGAATCGACGGCTAATCGAAAGTGAGTTGAGCACCTAGGGGGCCCCGTTGAAGTATGGAAAGCCGTCGTGTGAAGTGCGGCACTTTGTAGCCGATGGATTCCGCAAGGTCCTTACCATCCAGGACATATACAACTACCGCCTAAGTGTCTGCCAACTATCTTGAGTAAGTGATGGATATTTGAGTTTTATTGTGGCAGAGGATACGCTTTCGGTCCCGGCAAAGCTTCCAAATCTGGACGTGTGCGTGTGTTGGACTCGGGGTAAAGCCATTACAGCCACATATGCTTCACCAGATGACAACAAATAGCGCCTTTCCGACGCCTCCGAGATCTAGTAAATGTTAATGGAACACACGCGAGGCAACGTATGCCTGGCCTGTATATTCAAACCTTATGCCTTTCTGATCGCAGATGGCATGGGTACCGGAAGTCCGGTTATGTGTACCTTTGTGGAAAGCGAACAGTTTGCTCCCACGCGTAAACTGTTCGGCCTGTTTAGGGAAATTATGGGGGAATAGTATCAAATAAAAACTTTTGTGGAGGAGAAATCGGCGGCGCAAATGCGGGCAGCAAGAGTCGCGTTCGGCTGCTCCTTAAGTTACTTCCCCGTCCACCAACCGTGGCTGTCTGATTACAACCCCCCCGGAGAAGGTATCTCCCTTAAACGTTTTTCCCAGCCACCGCTGTCAAATTTCTACGGTCTGCATAAACAACTTAACCACGTGGTAGAAGAACTACAGGGGCCGAAACGAAGGAGGACCACGGTCATCAATATGTAGTTGATTGTTCAGAGGAAAATCCTTTTGCACCACGTTTCAAAGTCTGTGGCTGACGAACAGCCGTCAGTGGTCGAGGCTACTGCATCTCCATCCAGATTGCGGTATATGGCCGAAGACTTGGGAAATTGTGTATCATATCATTCTGACTTTTGTGGTTGTGAGCCTTGCCGGCTGTGCGGTGACGATTGTCAGGCTTGGCCCCAACGCGAGTGTAAAATGATTAAATCATTTTTGGCGCCAAGCCCCCAGCCCGTCCAGAAGCCGCACACGTATGCTATGCTATGCTATGCTAAACGGTATGCGAAGAAGACATGCTATGATGTTGGCCTGGATGGATGCACAGAATCCAACCACAGTTCGCCCGCATTTTTGGCTCTGGAGAGGAGCTAACCAACAGGCGTGAGTAAATAGCATAATACTAGTGTTACGGCAGACACTACTGATGAGGCATGTGAGTACTCTGTGAGTTCCTCGAAGCTCTGCCCCATGTCTAATGGAAGGTAAGGTTTATTACGGAAAATGCAAAACTGCTTTGCAGTATTCGTTTACAGTTGCGTGGAAGTCAATGAATATCCATGAAAAATCAAGAAGATGCGTGATATTGTTCAGTTTTTTAAAAGTATGTGCATATGAGACATTTACTTTCCCGCTTAGTTGGTGTTTCCTGATAAACGACTTCGCCACAAAGGTCGTTCATCTTCATATTTTGTTCCATGACCAGGATACAGATGAAGCTTCTGTCGCACTAACTTCTAAGGATGCGGATGTGCGGACCTTTCTGAATGCTCTCGAAGATGTCGCGGATGCGGTTGGACTGGAGACCGACAGGGGTAATTTGGCGGTACTGAAGACCCTCCTCAGAGTCCGGCCGAAGGCGGCCCTCGTTTTGGCTAGAGAAGTCCCTTGGAAGCTGGACTGATCTGCCGCGAAGGAAGCTTTTTCAGCGGAGTTCGACATCCCGGCCAACCGCCAGTAGTCTGTGAGGCGATTGAAGGCACCGATGATGGGTATTGAATGCAACCCAACGGTGTTTCTCACCAGCCTGTAGCAGTCTTTGGATCAAGCCTTGCCGAGACTGGACGAAGTGTTGCGCCAGCAGTCGCTCTCTGACGAGTCCATCGAAGGTGCGCAGCCTGCGCTTTGTGCCTAGCTGTGGTTCCGACTGGTCAGTTGAGTGTGGGGGAGCTTGTGCATCTGGCAAAGGAATTGGTCGAGGCGCCACTGGCCACGTTGCAGTCGCAGAAGAGATATGATTCTCCAATGAAAAACCGGCATATCACGGTGGACAACTAGCGGAGAAGCTTGCAGCCATCAAGACAAAGTCGATGAGGTGCGCTCAAAGGAGTTGATGCCGCGAATGTGGCACGCCTGGACACTGGAAGTGTCAATGTTGCCGCACCTGTACATAATGAAAATATGGATTATTCCTTTTTCCGGGTGGGATGCGATTAGTGCTGTGACGCAGGCTGTGGTACAGGCCGTTATCGAGAAAGACAAAAAGATTGAGCTGTGCCTAACTGATACAGGATCGGAGGTATCGCGGAAACAAAATGGGGCGAAGCTGGATGCAAACCGTGTGGGCTAGCTATCCTGACATTGGATGGATACCGACCGAAAATTGACGGATTTTCAATGCACTAAATGTGCCTAGGCCCCAGGTAGGTGCAGCACGGGTTCCTGATCAGCCCAGATATACAGCAGACAATCTTGGGAGCCGATTTTCTCAAGAGCGCGGAATCCGTGGTGGACCTAAGGCGGGGCACACTGATGACAAATTATGGCTTAGTCAAGCATGAAGGTTGCCCAAGCCCAAGTCTCGTAATGTGCCGTCAGTGCAGTCCGTGGTCGAGGAGCACATCAAACTGTTCACAAGGGATGAAGATCCGTGGATTCTGCCCACAGATTAAACACGACGTTCCACTCTCCTCCGAACGATTTCTTCCTTATCGTCCCCGTCCGCTACCACTCCATCAACGAGAGGAGGTTCGTAAACAAATTCAGATGTTGGAAAGCTGCTTAAACGAGGAAACCAACAGTGCATAAAACCCTCCAGTTGTGATTGTATAGAAGGCGAACGCTAAATACATATCTTGTGTAGACTTGTGGGCGTTTGAGTAAACTGGCCGTAAATCGGGTTGTAGCTGACCCTTCTGATGCGGAGATTTTTTATTCGCTCCAGCAAGTCAGAGGACCGCGAGAAAAAGGCGTTCACGGTTGAGGCCACCTAATATCAATTAAGACGAATGCCGTTTGGTCTGTTGGGGGCACCGTTTACATTCAGGCGTTTGATGCCTCATTTAACGAAGGGATTACAAAATTTGCCGTGTACGGAGGCGATTTCGTTGTGTATAATAACTCAAAACCAGAGCATGCAGTTCACTTGAAAGCCGTATAATTGCGTATTAGGGAGGCTAGCCCGCGGATAAATGAAGCCAAGACACCACTCGCTCGAAGTTCGGTGACTGCTCGGGCATAAATTTGGTCGCGGAGAGGCTAGCCCAATTCCGGAAAAACTGGCAAAGATCCAGGACTGTGCAGCCCCAAATTCGAAGCGGTGCCTACGGCAGTTTCTCGGACGGGCATCATACCACAGCCTGTTCGTTGAGAATTTCAACATGGTTGCCACTCCGCTGTACGACTTAGTGCATCAAAATCAGAAGTTTGAATGGATAGTGCAAGCGCATGAGGCCTTTGAACGTGTCAAAGCGTGGATGCTGGATCAGCAACTGACCCTCAGACTGCTCATGGTCGGGGAGATGATTAATGATGCAATGGACGCCAGTGGTATTGGTGCAGTCCTAGAGCAGAGGAATGAGGTCATTGAATATGCTAGTCGTGTCTTGACAAACGCTGGGCAGACGTACTCAACTACTGAGAAAGTATGTTTAGCGATCGTCAGAGCCTAGGAGATTACACGTCAAGATTACACGTCAAGGCCAATGACAACCCCCTCGATTAGATCAGGATCACCAGAGATCCTTGTGTAAAGCGCGCACGCTAGACGCTCTGGTTACAAGGGTACAACCTCACGATCCGGCAAGTGACAGGAAAGGATTGGCTGTCAAGACCAGGGGCTGAAGGTGAGGTCCCCAAGATCATGATTGATGCCATTAGCCTCGTCTTTGAACTGGATCCCGGAAAATTGATGCAACTACAGCGTCGGGATCCTGTTTTACGGAAGGCTGCAGCCGCCTTGTTGGTTATAAGGAGTACTGAGTTCGGAGAGGAAGGCAAAGGATTGTAATCGTTCTAGAGTCACTTCGGTGGGCTGAGTCTGAGTGAAGCTGGCAAAATTTCCTGGAACACCACCGATTCTGCTGCTGTGCTGCTCGTGGTACCTTGCGTATTGAGAAGGAAGCTGATCGTCAAATGCCACGAAATGGCACACACAGGGTGAACCAAGACATGCGACTTACTTCGGCAGAGGCCTACTGGCCCAGGATGAGAAGTGAGGTGATGGATTGTGTGGTGTCCTGTAAGCGGTGCCAACTGATTAAAGGGGATACGTTAGGGGCAACCAATCCCGTGGAACACATTCCTGTCTCAGAAATAGGCGAGTTATGTTCCGTTGACGTCATGGATCCCTTTCAGGTGACGACCAGCAGGACTCAGTATATCGCAATAAAGACAGAACACCTGTCGCGGTTGGTCGACGCGGCAGCCTTGCCAAAACAACGGGTGACGATGATCAGCGGAGTGGTAATGCATCACATCGTGGCCAACCACTGGGTGCCAAAAGTGATCCCAATGGATCAGGGGCCTTGCTCTGAGAGCGAAGAGCTTAGGAGTTGCTTGCAGAAGCTGGGCAGTAGACGGCTAAAAACGGTACCCTACCACCCGCAAACAAATGGCCTAAACGAACGCAATAACCAAACGATCAATGAATGGCTGGTGGCCAGAAGGGGGGCTTGGAGATGAACCTACCGATAACGTTGCCAGCACATCGTGTTTCCATACAGCCAACCACAGGCAAGTCCCTGTTCATGCTGATGTGCGGTTGACATCCGCGCCTTCCAGTTGATCAGGAAATTGGGTTATGGCTGAAAAAAAGCTTATCTCCAGGGGAGCTATGGGAGGAAAGTAGGAACGCTAGATAAAACTTGACTGACGTTCGGGAAAAAACTAGACGAAAAACGGCAAGTAGAAAGGCACGACCGTCCCCTAGTGGTGCGAGGTCAAATGGAAGGATCACTAAAATGCTGGGAGGACTGGGGTTCCTGTGGCCGGGCAGTCGTTGCCAAGGCGCGTTTTTCGCTACAGACCGCCGGGGGAACGTCTATACAATTCAAAAAGGTCGAGGAATGCAAACAGTAAACGTAGCTCAGTTTTGAGAGTGGTATGGTACACCCGCAGAGCTGCCGATATACCAGCTGCTGGGTCCTACTTAACGGGGGCAACTGGAAATCGGTGGCATGCATGCGACATTTGAAGGGTAAAGGTGTGTAAGGACGGATACTACTGATGAGACATGCAAGTAGTCTAGTTTTCTTGAAGCTTCACCTCGTGTCTAATGGAAGGTGAAGTTTATTACGGAACATGTGGAACCGCTTTGCTGCTTTCGTTTACAATTGTGCGATAGTCAATGAATATCGATAAAAAACACGAAGCCGCGTGATAATGTTCAGTTTTTTAAACTACGTGAGTATGGAACGTTTACTTTCCCATCCAACAGTTTGTGACTGCTTAGTTAAAGTTTGCTGATAAAAGACTTCTCGGCGAATGGCATTTCTCCTTACACTAGTAGCAACGATGTGGAACGCCAGTTGGATGAGAGGGACGATGATGACTTCATGTGGCACATATGGGGCCCATCACTTCAAGCCTGTTCGTCCGTTAATGAGGCATCATGCAGCACGGATAAGTCTCATAGTTCTTGAGGCCTGATTGTCAGTATGCACCAATCTACAAGAAATAACCCAATACGAATCAGCCATTGAAGAAATCGTTGGGTAAACGTGGCTCCACGAAATTGTCTCCGCTGAACTGCGCGCTTTATCGAGTCAGTTGTGCTCCCAGTTTGTCTTCCGCCTGCCTCATAGCGATACTTTGATTACCAAACTTTTATCTTCCTCTTAGTTAAGGACGTCAATGGCTCCATGAACGTCATGCACGAGGGATCCCGTTGGCCTGCTACCAGTGTAAGGATGAAAGCCCTTCGCTGCGGAGTTGTTTATTAGAGAAACGCCAACTAAACAGTTACAGACTATTGAACAGGAAAGTTAAACTCTCATTTGCACGTTGCTTCTTAAAAACGAAATATCCGTCTTCTTCTTGAACGCGTCTTCTTGAACTCTCCTGGATATTCATTGACTATCGCAGAATTGCAAGCAAAAACTGCAAAGTAGTTCCACAAATTCCGTAATAAATCCTACCTTCCGTTAGATCAAGGCGGAGTGACGAGAACACACACACTACTCGCAAGCGTCATCAGTAGTACCGACCGTTACACCAGGACATATGTACTACTCAAAACAACCAATAAAATTCAAATTATCTTCTTGTCCAGTGAGGATCTTCGGTGCTACTCAGTCGCGATGGATGGGCGCGTGTCGGCCTTTTGAATAGACATCCTGGACACTAGCCACACGCTGATCGTGTGTTTCAGCCAGGTTCTTTCAGCTGTCCGCTGCGATTAATGTAGGTTCCATGTAGCTAGTTGATCGTGCATCATGGACTCCCAGCCACATGTTAGTCGTATGCGCCAGCTAGGCCCTTACTGCAGTATTGTGCAAGCAACGACAGCCTGCTTCACTTAGGTTTGGACTTAATGGTGGCGTTTAGGATGAGCAGCTAACCGGGTGGCAATCGTTAGCAGCCAGCTATAGAGAACCTGTTATGTTTCGCATCTTGCAATGGAGAGCTACGATGAAGGGGAAAAGCACGTGAATGCTTACGCGCTGATATCGAGCAGTGCACCAAAAAGCCCGACCTGCGTGCAGGAGCATTATGACAACGTATCAACTGAGGCATGATCGGGCCGATGCAAACTGAGCACGGTGGGAAACAACACAAAGGAAAAAAGTACAACCAAGGAGACGAGCTTATCACGTGATAAGTCATCGCAGTGGTGGAAACCAAAAAACTAGAACACTACGGCATGAAGTGCGACTAGTGCACTGATGAAGCTGCTTGACTTGAACTGAAACTGGAAAAGCGCTCTTGGTCAGGGTCACGAAAAGCAAAGAGAGAAAAATTAGAAGTGGAGACAAATGGCAAGTTTCATTTCGAAGGTGCCGTGTCGGCATTGCACTGACATGCTTCGGTTTCTGGACAGCCCTGTAACGGACGTCAAGTTTGCGGCAGTTTGACATGGGATGCCGGCTGGATCTGGGTTGGACGAGGGGATTGACACGACTAAAGTCAGACCGATATAGATTCACAGGTAACTTAGATACATTTGGTGGACCATGTGTGTTTGAATCGAGGACCAGCCAGAATGAATTAATGAGGGACCCACAGGGTGTTCGTAGCAACTGCTGCCGAAGTTTGAAGCTTGGGAAGTCCTGGATACCTGGTACGAGTTGTCAGAATATGACGAATGTGTCTATAGCGGCGAATTCCCGGAGTCCGAGGACACATGATTCAGCCTCCGTCTAGCTGAGTGTAGGTACAAAGCCAAATTTACTTACAGGTGTGACACTTCATATTTCGCGTCCACCGGTACACTATGGACTTAAGCAAGTTTCATCAATTATTACAGCTGCAGAACTACCTGAAACTTTCGCCCACTGTGAGTGGTTCATGTTTTAGCTCAAGCCGAGATATCTTATTACAATCATACACCTTTACTCCAATTCGAGATAGTTGATGACCTTGGAGGTCTGCTGAATTAAACAGATCATTCATACAGAGGATTTGCTAATAAACCCAGTAAACGTAGACATTCCCAACTATGAAGTAGTAAACTTGAGGACACCGTTGTTCCAGAGAAGTCGATTCTATTCCGCGAAATTCGAGCGGTGCCATCCCCATTTCAAACGCTTATCCCATCAGAACAAAGTGCTGCCAGGTGCGTTAGTTTGGTAGTTCAGTTGAGCCGCTGAACCAATCATCTACCAGGGTGTGGCTTGTGGGTGTAATAACTCTCAGTGAAGGATGATTTAGACGCACCTTTGGCTAAGGGAGCGCGTCCATAAAAGATCCTGAGAGCAGTCCTGCTCTATGGCGTGAAACTTGATCTCTTTAGTCTGAAGACCTCGAACGTCTCCAGTTAATTAATCACTACTTTCCCCGTACTATTGAAGGATTTAATTATATGTAGTTACAACTATAGTTAGCTATAGCTGAAGCGGCGTGCATACCCACTAAAATGGGCGATGAGTCTGATTCAGCTGAGCAGCGAATAAAGCCCATCAGGCTGGGGTTGTTGGGGCATGTACTATGTATGTCCAATCACCTTGTGTACCAAAGAAGACTTTTCCAATCCGAAAAGTTTTTGGGGGACAGGTCATGTACGCAGCCGCTGGAAATAGAAGGACGGAAGATTTGGAAGCGATTGCAGACGGCCAACGGCAGTGACCGACTTAAAGACATTGTGTAAATTTTTTACCTCTTACAAATTTTCGTACACCAGAACAATTAATTCTATCCGGGCAAGCAATATGTTGAGGAAGTGCGTGCGGGTAGTTGGACTGGAAGCGCGGGAGCGTAGGGTTCAGGTAGTTCGAAAGTTCTACTAGGGCTACAATAGCAACGCTGGTCTGTCATTGTATGCTAGACTTGTGTTGGGTGCGCTTGACAATGGTCTGTGGGTTAATCCTGCTGGTGGCTTCCTGCTCTATCTTTATGCACGTTTGATACTGACTTATTTGAGAGAAATAAACTGGAAAGGAGTCGGGAAAGACTCCATCTTTTGTCTGTGAACAATTCTGGGGTGTATCTTAATACCCAATATGTTAGGGCCCATAGCGTAGGACAATTATGGGACGGTACCAGCCGATTACTATTTACCAAGCTACAGAAGTGCGAAAACAGATTAGACTATGACATTACCATCTTGCCTGACGGTTCCGCTGTAAACCCGTGAGGCACTTTTAGTTTAATGCGACCGTATTAACAGTTAGGTTAAACAGATTGGGATGATGTGAGCTCTGCAGTCAGAACCCTTAATGGACGGCCGTGGGTACAGTCGAATAGAGGGAGCAAGGGTGGTCTAACTCAAAAGGTGCTAAAAAGATTATTCAAGAATACAGGTGTGGTTGACGGTGGCTTACTGGATGCTCAGCTTGGAGTCCGGGTAGGATACACTATCAAAGAAACTATGGAAGCAGGGACTTCCCCATTATTGACAACGGGGACCACTTGCCTCGTTTTCTAAAGAGATTCGCGGGGAAATTAGGAGAACGTTAAGCTTACTAGAAGCTTGTCAAAAGCCTCTCGACAGCCCTAGTGGCCTCAGTAAGCGCATTCAACTGAAAGTGGAGCTCGCGGGGATCCGGCAGATGACCTCTACCAACTTCACCAATCATGGGAAATTGAGTACACGAAAAATAGGATGGTCCCCTATGCTACGCTCCGGAGAGAGAGTTTACTAGGATCGTTGGATGGAGCTTCACGCTCATCCTAATTAGGTTCCGAGAGGATGAGATTCATTATGTACAATGTGTGCATTCTATTAAGAAGGCGGATGAGCCGCACCCAGCAGCTCAAAAATCGGAATTATTAATTTTATTTGATGCCTGGTGCGCAGTATTGGTGTATAAGAGCGTCCTGGAATTGATGTGTTTTCTGTAAGGACAGCTTATATGAGCGATGTGGAAAAGGGTAAGGGCCTGCAATTTGTGTCAGAAGGGAACCCGGCCTGACGGCAGAGGGCCTGCTCGTACTCCCAACTTTTCAAATGATTGCAGTAAGTATGCAACACACAGCGACGTCGTGATTCGTGAGACTTTATAGCTCCCCGCTGGCGGACAGCATGATTCCTCAGTATGATTCTGCCCATACTCGCCCATTCATCATGGAGGGCCTTAATCTACTAGGGATAAACTGGAGGTTATATCTGCTGGAGTAGAACTGCGACATAAAGGAGATGTTATTCGCTGTGGTGGTGGGGCTGTGTCAACATATTAGTAGCCCTATGAGCTTTTGAGGCGATATCACGCCAACTACGCACGATTTGGTACAGACGCGCTTTAAGAACGACTTGCACCATTTACTCGCCTTTAAGGAAGATGATGACGCTGTCACCCAACCCGGAACGCTACTGTTTTTGGGAAAACGCAAACCGCAAAGCGTCAGACCACAGGAAGTACGACTCCCGCGGCAGCCAACCTTGATCAAACGAAAGGTAACAATGACCCTAATTTCACTAGGAACGGCTATCACACGATGGTGTGAGTGTTTTCAAATAGCTAGCTTCCGTACTCGCTCTAATGGGAAAAAGCTTGAAGCCTTGCCAATGACCGCTCGAAGCCCTGCAGAACAGGAACAGGACCTGAGCTATCTAAGGAGAACAGTAAAGACAGTCTAATTACTAAAGTCAGACGCTGTCTCAGCGATACCCCTGCTCCCGTATCAATCAGACACAGCTCCTTCTTCCCGTCTATCTCGACAACGGCCTATATGATAGCCTGTGTCACTGCACTAATCGCAGCCCATCCGGGAAAATAGGAACAATTCGAAATTTTATTATTTACAAGTGGTTGCGTACGCCGAAGCTGATTCTTCTAGTGGCCATGCATGCCACACCTGTAGCATTGGCTCATTCGAGCGTGCCTCCGCGATTCCAACTTGATGGCTGCGAGCTGTCCGGCAAGTTGGTCCACTT
>SJOL01000742.1:20646-66657 GCA_004794785.1 Opisthorchis felineus | reverse complement strand
CTATGCGAGTCCTCGTGCTGGCAAACATACTGCCCCGCGCTGAGAACTTAAAGAGCAGTGCTACACCCTTTTTTCGCTTGTGCCTTTCAGGTGAATGACAGCCGCTGAACGACAAGAACAAAACCGACCCGGGAAACTTGAGTAAATGCCTCGATCCTGTGCATCAATCCGTGAGTCCGTGAATCTGTGAGGTACAAGAATAGGTCAAGGTCACTCAGAAGGGGGTATACAGCGGGCTACTCCTTCCTGCTTGGGGTTCGTGGTGACTGGTCCGGGGTACCTGTAATAGGGAGAGAGAGAGAGAGGCACACATAAGGTTATATGATACATGTGCAAGCAGATATAGTCGAGTTTCAATTGCGTTACAGTGCCTTATTCCGAAAGGACTGCGCAGTCCTAGCACAGAAAGAAGCGCGCGCTTGTTTCTTATTGTTCGGTTGCCCTTTTTGTGTGCTAGTGAATTTATCGTTCCTCCAAGGTTGCTCAAAATATGTATATATCTTTGGCGATGCTCCCGCTGTACTTGGCTGTCTGGTTTTGGCAATGGAGGTCTCCCGAGGTCCAGTCTTCGAAGATCTATCTGCGCTAGGAGTGGTTAGCTCCCGTCACAGCTGGGGATTGTGCGCTCGTTCTCAAGTCGCGTATGGTTGTTGATCCTACGCGTTCAGTTGCGTAACCCGTGTTGCGTACAAATCTATCTAGCGTATCTCAGCATTGCTAATCCGGTGTTCCCACCAGATCTGACCAGTGCCTCGGAGTCACCGATGGTCAAACACTGACAACTTTCGTATGTCTTGTGCTCGTAGAATCCAAGTTTCTGATCCATAAAGTGATGTGGGTCGCGCTGGTGCAGTGTAAACTCTGCGCTCGATGGACAAACTAATGCCGCGTCGGCGGCAGAGGTGTCGGAGGTTGGCGAAAGCTGCCTGACCTTGCCGATTCAAGAACTAATCTAATCTTCAGCAAGTCCACTGAAACTTACACAACTGCCCAGGTAAACAAATTTCTCTGCCACGTCGATTGGCTATGATGCCACTCAGCCTTGTAGCAGCACTTCACAGTTTGCGCATGTCAAACCATGCGGCATAATTATTTAAGTTATTTAAAATGGCTTACGTTTTTGAAAGGTCTGAACCAAGGAAAGAAGCATCGTCTTCGTACTCAATATCTGTGAGTGAACTTTCCGGGAGCATTTCAACTCGCGTGGTTCCAGAGGTAGGCAGAGAAATCCCAGGCAGTACATCAATAACAAATTTGAAGACGAAAGGCGAGAGAAGGCTCCCTTGTCTCACGCAAATGGGCCTGGTAAACTCGTGCGAAAGCTCGCCGTATAATTGTTCCCGTCCACAGGAGTTCGCATACAGTGCCCTCATGAGAATTATGGATTTGGAAGGGACACCTTTGGTTGCCAGACATCGCCAAATTTCTGACGTTCGGCAAAGTCAAATGCAGCCTTCAGATTGGAAAAAAACGACCAACGTTAGTCATTTTAAAGCGTGGAGCTGTTCAAGAACTTACCTCAAGATAAAGATACTGTTGGTGCAGACAGACCAGGGTAAAACACAAGTTGATTCTCACAAACTTCTCACGAAAATCATTAAACCTGCGCAAAATAAAGCCAGAGAGTAGCTTGGATGCCACAGTTATAAGACAGATTCCACGATGGTTTTTGCATTACGTTCTGATGATGACGGATGAAGGTCGAGGCGCTCCTTTCCAGTGGCATTCTACTTTCGTTCCAAGTCTTCTTCAGACTGTTTACAGGACCTCGTCGCCTCTGAAGAGTGCGGGGTGCAGACTATCCAGACGGAGTGCCTTCTCGCGTTAGAGGACTGATACCCCACGCTGAATTTCTGGTTTTGACGGAGGGTTGGTGTCAATGGTCCATTCACGCTCGCTGGTGGCTATCACTCAAGACGACGATTTTGTGAGTGAATTGCCGTTCCGTCTCTTTCGCATATTGTTTCACTGACACTTGTCTTCTCTTGGCCGGTTTCTCGAATCAGTTGAAATAGGGTGCGGCTGTTGCATGCAGCGAAAGCCCCCTCCATCTCCAGGGCATTCGCATAATTGCCCGTATGACCTTCCTGACGGCAATAAAATCTGCTGATCTCGATGGTATCAATTGTCCGTTCAATCGGGTCGGCTCGCTTGAACAGACAGTTCTGAAAGTTGAGAGCGTAGGTTCTTCAATTCGCTCCCGTTCAACCTCAAGCAGTCTTAGTCATCTGGGTGACTGAGTTTCCAGTAGCTAGTTCACCTCGATGATCTTGATCTACTGAAACTCGTCGAAGTTGATGAATGGATTTGCTGCGCTTTGGCACTCTTAATGCCGTCGGAAAGCGATGTAATAAGCAAATCCGCACAATCGTGTGACGGGGGGAACGGGAGTTCTTAATTGGGGATCTCCATCGGTAACTGACAGCCACATGATCCACTTGGGCTCATGCCTGTCTTCCGGTTAGTGGCCTCAAGGTAACTAGATGTGGCCGTTCGTGCTGGAAGTTCTTACTGGCCAAAAACAATGAGCACCACACAACTGAAGAAGTCGCCTACCATTATCTGTAGGTCGAGTACCGACCCCATGTCTACCACCTTATTGTGCTTCTGACGGACTTAGTCGTCCAAATGGGGCATTCATATCACCCTCCAGGATTACTGTATCTGTCCTTCTTGCTGACTGATGCAGTCGTGACGGATCTCTATATAACCTGTCCTTCTCAGACTGAGAAGTGCACTCCGTCGGGGCGTATGCTGATACAACAAATAAACACCGTTTACAGCACTGACCTGCATTGATCCTGATTGAGTCAGACAATCGCACATCACGAAGACGACTGTTTCCTGGGATCCAGTTCAGTAAGGCGCTTTCAGCCTTGGGGCTGAATGCAATTCCCACACCTTAGATACCACGAGCCATTGCGTCAGGATCACCAGATACTTGAAGAGTGTAATGTGGAACATTTGCGCTCGTCCTAAGTGGCTCCAGGTGACGTCTTGTATGGGTGTTTCGGAGACACAATATAAATCGACAAATAAGGAAGGGAAGGCTTGAGCAAGAGATGCCTGCTGTCCAGTTTGACATAGGGTACGGACATTGAGAGCTATGACGTGGAATAGATCTTTTGATGTTATTAAGGAATCCCTTTGGTTTATTTTTCCGGACGATAGATTAGACACTGAACACTGGCTAGGAGACTGACAGATGGGTTGATCGCACTGCATCATTCGATGGTTGGAAGGGGTGGGGGAGAGCCGATTAGTGAATAACCGCAATGGCGGATGATACTTCTCGGTTGTCCAAGCCGAAGAATGTGGTTCGGTTGAGGTGCCCACCTTAGGCCTTTGACTCAAAAGTCCGAACCATGAAATAGTGGTTGTTAGGGTCTTGAGGGACCCTTCTCGAAGCCAGTGGCTCAATAGCCTGACTAACTTGGTTGCAGGGATATGGCCTGGCCCGAGGATTCAGGGATTAAGGTATCCTTGTCTCATTCCTAATTCGGCTGTGCGCATCAAGTACCTTTTGAGTGGCGCCAGACTCTGGTTTTGAAAGTATTCCAACCGTATTGAATAGTGCACTGACGATCACGGTCAACCGTTGGGTAGTCGGAGTGTACGGTTTTTAGGTCCGACCTTTTCTAACCCACTCTTCCTCGAAGGAAGGCAGCATCACTGCTTCCATAAATGTGGATATGCTGGTCACCTGAAGGAAAGGCCCTACTACTTTCATAGTATTATGGCACAGGACAGTACGACTTTACCTCCAGACGGCCTCGTAATACGATTTCTTGCAGTACGGGGAGTCGCTGTTCTTCGTCGGGCTGCTCACTGTTGGCATGGTTTAACCTTGGGGAACTGAGTTTCATCCAGCGTAGCTCGTAGCATCATTGCAGCGGAGAAGCCCAACCACCACGACAAATTGACAGCTTTAGATTGGGTCAGATAATCCAAACAGAAACTGACATGAAGACATGGATTAGCCACTATATTGCTCAGTGTTTCCAGCGAAGAATGGGGAGGATCATTTGGACCCCATCCTGAAAGTCGAACATCCTCAGCGCCCCAACATTTCGTAATACCCTTCGTTCTCCTCTGTACACTACTAGGCTTCCACCACCCTGAATTGGGCACCATTATTGGCAGGCAGTAACGCGGTATGCGTAACGCGTGGCCCAGCCACCATGTCTTGCAGTGCTGGATGCATTCTTTGAGGGAAGTACTCTGCTTCACAAAAAAACCATCCCCTGATCGCCACATTGCTTATTTGCTGGTCCCAGTCGATTCCAGCTATGCTTCTGAGACATCGGTGGTGAAAGATCTTAGGATGTCACAGATCCTCCGCAGAAGTGTTCAAGTCTCGCAGCCGTACAACAAAATAGCCCACACTGTTGTCTGATACACGCGTATTTTCAGACCCAGGGAAATGTTTTTTGGTGTCACAAGTTGCGCAAATTGGCAAAAACAGTTCTGGCCTTGGAGAGTCGTGCATTGACCTCGTATGTCAATCTACCGATAGAGCTAATGCAACTTTCGAGGTACGAATAGCCTTCCAGACAGCGCTTTGAGCGGGACTAATTATTTAAAGAGGGCTCCTTTGTTCCGCAGACACTGTAAAAGTACCCGATGATCAACACAATCGAAGACATGGTTCAGGTCAAGAAGGACGACCAATATTGGTTGTTGGGTGGAGCTTCACTTTTCCGGAATTTGTCAGAGGATAAAAATATGACCGACGCTTCCTCTTAAAGCCTGGAACTCAGCTTAGTTTTCACGGATCGGCTCTCTGTTTAGTCATCCTCCGAAAGAGAAGCTCAGAGAGCGTCTTCCATGCCACAATTGCAAGGCTAGTGCCACGACCTTTCTCGCACTCTTATTCACACGCTTACTCTTTTTGAAGATAGGGATAGCTTTGTGGTGTGGGTAAGCAGAGATTTCCACCTTTGGAACGGACCATGCTTCTGAGGCAGCCGAAAACGTCTCACTTCGGCTACTCGCGAAGTCCACGTTCAGCAGCCGTACAACAAAACAACCCATACTGTAGTCTGATACACGTATCCCTTGAGATTCCGAGACATGCCATTTTGTCGCTGTAGGTGCATCAAATTGGCAAACCTGACCCGAGCCTTGGGGATTCGCGCATCAAATTCATCTGTCACACTACACTTGGAACCTATACTACCTTCAAGATGCGTAAAACGCTCCACAAGTTCGGGTGCCTCTCCTAAGAATGTAAGTGATTTATTGAGCGACTGCATGTCCGGGAGCATGATCTAGCACTTTGTGGGTGGAAAACGAATGTCAAAGGACAATACATCCAAAAGCACGTGTGGTTTCAGAGATGAGAACGCTTTCGTCTGTATCCCAGCTCAACAAGGTTTTTGTCTGCAGCTATTTGAACACTAGGGTCATGAAGACCCTCCAGTCTTCACCCGTCGATCACAAAACTGAATAAGAGTGGAAATTAGACATCCTTATCGGACATCACTTTGTACTAGTGTTTTCGAATGCCTCTCCATATAGTCTCATGTGCCCGGAAGTCCGAGAATACAAAGAACATATTGACAAATTTCTAGGACATTGTTTGCTGAGTACGCGTGCTAGGTACAACAGACTGAAACGAATGCACCTTGGAAATACTGAAATTGTGTGTACTGTTGCTCATTCTCCCCGTTTTTTGGCAGTTTCCTTCCCGGTGGAGACAGTGGTCAGACAAGCCCTGACTGATGCTTCACCGCCATCCGTGAACAATGTGGGTAGGAGGTCATCCGAACCATGAGCTCCATGTCACTTGAGGGGACGTATGCAACCCCAAACCTCCGAGGTCGCAAGTGGTTCCCGATTCGCCGTCCAGAGTTCTAGTGCTTTTCGACAATCCGACTGAGTAGCAGCAGGTGGCCACGAGGATTGCTGTTCAAAATGCTTGGTCTGACGATCCAGGCGTTCTTCCTCACCAAAGATCGATCGCGTGGATCAGATGGAATATTCTCAGAACATTCCCCGTATTCTCCGTCTCTTCCATTTCCTTGGCTTTTTGTGTGCACCAGACTTCACGGCCAGCGTACACGCTGAGTTCCACTTGACGTCTGATCTGTCACACTGGATTATCTTCGGCACCGACCGGAACATTTCCCTGAGAATCTAGTAGCGCCACTGTCCTGTCTGATATTCAGTGTTGGTGTGGACGTGACAGCGCCTCGACACCGGCCGGACTCCTGGCAAAAATGTTTCGATCTCGTTCCAGTACGAAATGACGTCTGACGATGGAGAATTTGGAAGGGCGTCCAGAAGACAGTTATGACAAACCCGTTTTACTTCGGGATCTGCTAGCCTCTTATTTGCTAAGCTAGTTGTCTGCCTCTTACACGACCATAGAAAGAAAGTCCGGGCAAGTTCGTGGCTGGTTTTCACATAAGCGTTCCAAAACGAGCGACAGTTAAGCACCAGTATGTATTACTGGTGTATTGCTGTCAATGATGATGATGATGATAGCAGTTGCTTATTGATTCACGCCATCAGTAACTGATGGCAATGTGATCAATTTGGGTCCATGATTGACACGCTGTTGGAGGTCACCATGTGGCTAGACGCCTTAGGCTATTTCGGACGTTAGCACTGCATTAAAACAGTCCACGGTCAGTACATAACTATTTGTGCGCATCGAGTCCAATCCAGTCGATCACCTAGCTGAGTCTCAGATACACTAAATCTGCCCACTTGTGCACTCAGATCTCCGGCTACCGCAACGGTATGTGAGCTTTGAGCCCGCTGTACCAGGGCACTCAAGTCGTCTTGAAACTAGTCTTTGATGGTGTCATTGCTACAGTGCAAACATCAAAATGAACCGGTTAGGTGGATGAAGAACGAACGGGGTTGTCAGTCCTTTTAGATGGGCTTACAAGGAGAGAGTTTAATGGGGTGTGGGAGGAAAAGAAAAAGTATGTGCAGGAGGAGGAGGGAGGCCTGTCAGCAGTCGCCCGTTTTCGCTTACGCGCGCTGATGTATGCAGCAAGTAGAGCGGCTCGGCTGATGGCACCCGGCGATGTGACATAACAGTATTTTTACCTGTATGAATCAGGTTTTTATGCGGGCTGAGATATTGCTAGGACACCAAACGTTTGTCTCAAAATTCTGGCCGCAAGGCAGCAGTGTCCGACGGGAAATGCTTGCTTATTGCTTTTTTTGAGAAACAAATCGCCACACATGTTCCAACCACCAACCTAGAGGCCGAGGAGACTTTGTTCGTCGAAGCTCTAACTGTTGACCAACCTGGTATAAGCGACCGCGACTGTCGCACGGACACCCTACAATTGCCCACTAGGTTCCGGTGGCCCCCAAGCCGAGGCACAACGGCTTTCAGTCTCTTCGTGACGGGGAGAAACTGTAAGAGATGACTCAGTCGCTCGTAAACTGACACCAGCGTACCCAAAAATCACCTTCATTGTGGGCTTCTTTTTGGCTTGAGTGGCTGAGCATTTGGTCGGTCCCTTGTGCATAGGCACAATGGGTTGTCTCGGAGCGCTTATGTGAGATGGGAGCGCACTGCAACGAAAACATCCTCTTTCTCAGCCAGTTTCACTGCAGAAAGTAATTGTACTCTATTGTTTTTCGTATGCTGCTTGTCTGGTTGATCTGGGGACTTTTTCTTTTACGTTTTCCACCCACATACTTTGCCTCCATGGACGAAAATATATTTGTAGTTGAAATGGAAAATACGTCGGCTATGGAAACTGTCTCTTTCTTTGAGTGCCTAGTTTGCTGTCTGTGAAACTTTCATCCTTGGTCGGTGTTGTATCTGACTACTGCCTCCGCTCCGGAGCCTTATTGTCAAAAAAAGACTCGCCAACAAGAAACACAGCAGCCTTATTACGAAAAAGCGAGTGCGAAGTTACAAGGGGCCCCGCAGTATTTGAAGCGCACTTTTGACATTGATCCAGGCTGTCTGATCGGCGCTTGGTAAACACCCATCATCATCGACCGTGCTTCTACGAAATGTCTGAACACTCCGGCTGAACTGACTGACTGCTTGAGCGTTCGATCGGAAGCTGGCTTTTCTGGCCTTGATGCTTGATGGCTACCATACTGCGATTTTGGTGGGGTTGGGTGTCTCAGTAGGTTTCGAGCGTTCTGGGACTATTTTCAGGTATCATACCTTCCTGACACTCGGGAACCAGCGCGGAGCACTACACTTGATGTCACCGAAGCAGCCAACTGCGTTTATCCGGCCTGTTTCACATGTGGTTTTTATTGGCCTTTTAATAAATATGACCTTTTAACTTATTCACTGTTCGTGTTCAGTGATGGTTGGTTCGCTATATATGACCCAGTTGGGTTCGCTTTTTTATTTTCTGTCAGCATTTAAGCACTAGAGTTGTCACACTTCCGCTGGGGGCAGCGATGATGATGATGATGATAATCAAATAACATCAGTGGTCCCCATTTGTTTTCAGGTGAATTAAACGTATCATTTCAAGTGCATCAACGTTGCTTGCCCAATCTTCTGCTAGTTTTGATGGACAAACTTGAAAACTCAAACGTTACCAGTTGTGAATGTTCAGGCCAAGAAATTACTACCATATGTTCACTTAAAACAAAAAAATGAGTCACTGACACAATAGTCTGAGTCAGTTTTAACGCCGATTCCATGCGTAACTGTCGTGTCATGAAGGCCCAAACACAGGCAATAGCAGTCGGCAAGTCGGTGGCGGGTTCACGCAATAGGCGTCCTTGGAAGAAAACTTAAGCCGAATTTAATGGTAATAATAATAATAATAGTCATTCAGCTGTAACGATTAGCTGCCATGCCACCCGAAGGAAGCACGAGGGCTAAGATACTTCCAGGTTGTCCAAGCCTAGGCAGGAGCATTGGATACGCTGAGGTTGAATTGGAACCGCGGATCTCGGGGCCCGTAAGCTCGCACCTTAACTACTGAGCCATCTCGAGCTCTATGCCGAATTGAGATGCGGATGATATTTTCAGTTGAGATTATTATGTGCATGCGTACTTGTTACAAATAGTAGGGCTTCCGTCTAGAGGCTGGACAAAAAACTACGCGAAGAATAAAGCCTGAGCCAAACGATCGTGACTTGGCGAATACTGAAACGGGTAGAGGATGATGAAAAATGTTGAAGTGTATCACGTGTCTGTTTTGTGTTACCTGTGTTTGTGGTATACCGTGCCATGATGGCATTAGCTGCATGCACCGTCCTTGCAAGGACCATCTGTTCGTCATCATCATCATCATCATCATCATCATCATCATCATCATGGACACCATGACATCAGTGTTCGCCACCGGTGCCTCGCTGCCGTACAACCGTGATTTATTTGAAAGCCTTATGGTGAAAAAAGGAATAAAAGTGGTCAGGGAAGGAACTTAGTGCTACCTTACTACAATCATTCCGAGGTGCCTGCACCTCCAGATACTTATTCAGGCAATCTGGATAGAAACTGACGACAACAACAACGCCATTGACATCGATTAGCAGCCGTAACTTACAGCGTCTCCAACCAGGCGCAGTGGGAGTCATGCGGTCCCCACCCTAAAAGGCGACTAGCACCGACAGCACCCAAACGTTTCGTAATCTTTTTCATACCCCTCTCTCAGGTCAAGGGTTGGCCACCTCCCCGCTTCCGCCACTCTGAATTGGGCACGGAAAACAGCACTCTCTTCGTCAAACGATGGTTCGGCATCCGCAATACATGGCCTAACCAACTCAGCTTCTGGTGCTGGACACACTCTTCAATAAGAGTCCCCGTTGCACAACCGAAAACTCGCTTTCTAACTGCCTCGTTACAGATTCTCCGACACCAACCTACACAAGCTCTGGTCCTGAGACAACGATTGTCTAACACCTGAAGACGTCTCAGTTCGCTGCTCGGACAGGCCAAGTCCCACAGTCATAAATAAACAGCACGCACTGTATCCTGATACACATGTCCCTTCAGTTTCAGGGATATATCGCTTTGACGCCATAGGTGTCTCAAATTAGCAAACGCGACACGAGCCTTGGAGATTCGTGTGTTGACCTCATCTGTCATACTACAATCGGAACTAATACAACTTCCAAGATACCTAGAACGCTTCACAACTTCGAGTGCCTCCCTCTGAATTGTAAGTGTAGTTTTTAGTGACTGCATTCCCACGAGCATGACCTTACACTTAGTGGGTGCAAAGTGCATACTGAAGGACGGGGTGACTTTAGTCAGTTGATTCAAAAACACCGCCTTCTCTCCTTCGAAGATGAGAACGATATCGTCCGCATATTCCAGATAGACAAGGTTTTCGTCATAGGCTGTTTGAACACTGGGGTTTTGACCTTCCAGCCTTCGTCTCATTATCTCATCGATCACGAAATTAAATGGGAATGGAGAGAGTGGGCACCCCTGACGGACGCCGCTTTGTGTACGGAAGCTTTTGGAAGCTCTCCGTATACTCTCATACGTCCGGAAGTCTGAGGATACAAAGGACGTATTATGTTCACAAACCTCAGGGACATTCCTTAATGCGCAAGTGTGTCAAGGAGGACAGACCGGTGAACCGATTCGAATGCGTCTTGGAAATCCATGAATACTAAAATTGTGAGCCGTTTGTACATATGGCGTTGTTCTAGAACCTGACGGAGTGTGAAGATTTGGTCAACACAATCTCTATCAGGCCGGAACCCCGCTTGCTGCTCTCGAGTCAGTGTTTCACGAGCCACCTTAGGGCAACGAAGCACAAGTGACGCCAGCGGTTGCGTTAAAATCGTGGTTAACTGCCACCTCCCCCATCCGTTCGATTGAACGGAACATTGCCCCTGGCAATTGAAACACCTGTCTTTGTATGAGATTCACGACTGTTTACCTTTGAATGAATTCTAATGCTCATCTAACAAGAATCGAGTCTTCTAAAATGGTCACTTTCATCCGGTTTCATGAGGGTCTGCATCGTTTCACTTGCCCACGCATAGCAGTGACCATTTCTAGTGTTCTGCTAGAGTTTATTCGTTCCCTCACAAAGGCCACACATCGTTTGTGCTCGCCGATATTTCTGTTATGGTGCACCCCTATCACCGATGCTTGCTTGTTTCAAAGACCAGTTTACTCATGCGTCAGATGTGAACTTCGCCCGTCTGGTTTTGGCTGAGCAACGAACAAACAATGACCTTCGGATATTTCTGCTGGTTTAAGCGCTGTATCCGGTCACATCCTCAGTTTGACTGGAAAGTATTCTACATGGGTAGGTTGATATCGGCTAGACCGTTTGCCGAATATATGTTGACATTATCAGTATTTAGTGACCGAGTGTTAGGAGAGTTTATGTATCTATCAGCGTTTACTTATAGGTCCATCACGTATGTAATGTATACTTTGTACTGTCAACGTATCCCTCAGTCCTCTTCTGTTTACTGTTTCAGTCAGTTTAGTTACTTTGTCACCCCTAGGTTATTCTTTTACTCGGTATCATTACCAACCTGTGAGAAGCGCTTATCTGTTTACATCGAACTGATGTCTTCCGACGAAAAACACGTCAGCAATCAGGAGACACCTCCAGCAACAGATGCGCTCAGCGTTACTACCGTCGACGATTTGGAAGAAGACATCATGATTATCGCAGACCTGCATAATCCCGGCGAAAATCTCACGTAATTCTTTCTGTTCCTATTTTACTCCAAAACCTCTCGCAACCAGTGAACGGCATACACTTATGAACTTTATTAAGGGTAGTATTGGCACTGGAGTACTGTCTATGCCTGTAGTTCTTCGGTATTCGGGGTTATGGGTGAGAAGCGGCTTGAGTACATTATTTAACATTTCCATTCAGACAGGCTTTTTCATGATCATTTTCGCTGGCTCCGTTGCAAGCTATCTCATGAAAGTATTGGTACGCACCTCTCGGTCTGTGCGAGAAAAGCAAGTCTCAGTTTTTCAAACAACCTTACATCTGTTTTGTTGCCAGATATAATTTAGACCGTTCAAAAATGGATTACACTGAAACCGTTTTTTATGTGTTCAAATATGGACCTCCCTGTCTGCGAAAACCCAAAGGGAAGATCAAGTAAGCTCTCGTTGGAGATAGTGATACATTTCGACCAATGTTTTTTTTCAGGCATACAGTAAACGTCTTCTTGATTGTCACGCAAATTGGATTTTCCTGTGTCTACACCTTATTTATCACGGACAATCTACGATATGTACGTTGTTAGTCGTTTTCTGTTTATCATGTTTGTTAGCCTAACATCGGTTGACTGGAGCTCAGTCTTGCACAACTGTACTTTTTAACTCAAAGGTGCATATATACATGATTGTTTACAACGTAACCGTCTGTTACTGCGAGATGTAATGTAACGAACCTGTAAAAACTACAACAATCGAGGAAATTTTCATCCGGCTGCAGCACCCATTCACAGAGATATCAGTTGTTTAATGACAGAATCTGAAGTACAAGCTGAGAATCAAATGAAAGAAACGACGCCGCATTGCACCCCGTCAGCCCAGTGAAGCCGATATTCAGATACAGGCTTTCGAAGAAAGACCACGTTTTCCACAAGCACTCATAGGACGGCTGTGAGGTAAACTAGGGAGATACGAAAATCAAGTGGGTCTAATGGTATCTAGGTATTTGCTAGGAAGTATTGAGTCATATCATTTGCCTGACTTTTTATTCCCCGATTGATTACCTAAGGAAAGCGGATTCCTGTAGGAATTTACGGTACAGTATGTTTTAAGGTTTAACTAGGAGAGTTGGCAAATGACTCGTTTAGACTTGATCGCAACCAAAACGCTTTACTACTGCTATCTGATGTTGGCTTCTTGGATGTCTATCCTCGTGAGTGAAGCGCAGTGTTTGAGGCAGTTTGTTGGTTGTCCCTGAAGGCTGTTAACTAGCTTGAGCGATTTATGCTGGCACCTGCGTTGCATGTCACGTTGTTCGGCAGCGTAACTGAACGCAGTGACTGCGTATAAACGGACCTTGACATGGTTCAATCTTGCCCACCTAACTTAGGTACGAGTTCGCTGCATTCCAGAGGTTTGTCCAGTGGAAAATCAGTTTTCATTGGGGCAAAACTGGTCTTTTCAGCATGATGGACGCATTTCTTCGTTTTAAGCAGTTGACAACAAACGAATGCTTCATCACATCATCTGAAGTACAATGGTCCCCTCATGTAAGCAGTGTTATTCTTGGTCACTTTTTCATTGCTTGCTGAAGACTATATCATTCCTTTTTAGTGAGATTTTGACTGCTTGGCCAAAAATTGAGTAGTATTTCTTATATTACAATATAAGTGCTCATGAATTGCCAGCAAATTTACCCCCTTAATGTTACTACACCAAGCGATTGGGTGCTATCATGATGAGATCCCCTAGTTACTCGGTCGAACTGTTTTTATCTACTCTTCAGAGGATATTAGATCTTTTCTGGAACACCAGCGACTAGTTAAATAGTCCATGGTCGCAGGTTCTGGGAAAAATTGCAAAGTCCCAGTCGTCTCACAAATGCTGCCCACTTGGAGCTAAATTCATGGTTCCGAACCCACGCATTGCAGGCGCAAAGTGATGAATACTGGATAAGCTGGAGCAGAGTACAAGGTCGTAATCGGCTCCGACACTCAACCCACTATTTTGCTAACCTCCAAGCGCGCTCCCGAATGCACATTGTACTGAAGAAACTTTTCATCTTTGGGCAAAGATTTGAGGTCTTAATCAGATCGACCGTTTGGCCAATCGCTTTACTGAAAACCAAACCCTTTTCCTGGTAAACTAGACTGTGCAAGTTTTACGGGACGAGCTGAGGCTTTTGGTACCCGTTCTGATTGAATTTGTAACCAGGATCAAAAAGACCTCAGTGGTCTTGCCACAACAGTTTCACTCCTGGTTCATTGTGCACTGATCTGCTCGTTACACCTCAATCACTAGTGTTTTTCCACTCAATTTGTACCTTCTAGTTTCTTTCGGACTGGTGATTAGCTTCTATTTAATTGAGTTGATGTTGCGACCAAAGAGATTGCTTTCGTGGATATCAGAGAAAAGTCGTTCCATTTCTGGTTTGTTCCCGGAGACATTTTTGCTTCTTAGAGCGGCGGGAATTTTCGGGTCCTTTAAAATGTCTTTGTTGTTGTTGTTGTTCATTCGCAGGACTAGTGTAGAATTCCCTTGTTGAATATGGCTTTCGTAGTAGTAGAAGATAAACTTCGAGATCCTATTCGCTGTCCCGTTTGTCGGGTGCTCCAACTAATGGCTTCGGGTGGAACTCCTGAAGTCAGCCTTGGCCTGGGCAGTCGGATAGAACGTTGCCCTCAGAAAGACAAACCATCGAATTTTTTCCACGTTTGCGTCTGTCCTGTTTGACCTCAGACATGAGTGGCCCTTCTATGCCCACAAAACCCTGTGTTGAATCTAACTTGACCTTATGATAATTCCCCCATTCATTTGCTTACTCCGCCTATGTACTTTTTACCTCCAGTTGTTTTGCTTATCCGTACCCGCCACTCACCTTGCCGCAGAGGCCATCCCGTCTGACACTTGTGTGTTGGCATGTGTGTCTGTGTGTGTGAATGTGCGCAGCTGACCTACTTACCCATGCGCGTTCGTATCCCGTTTGCTGAGCCTGCCTTGACTTGCTCCGTGTGATCGCACGGCCAATGAGAGTCACGAGACTGTCGTCGGAAGGGACGACCGCAACCCACACTAATGAGCCATCATTCCGCTCGCCGTTGTTTGGTGTGCGGACGTTGACACTGCACTGTGCCGGTTAGTGACGGACCTGTGCACTTGTTGACGCTACGAACTTGAACAATTGGGGTTTGTTGTACACATTTGCTTACCCTTATGTAAATAGTACCGTAGAATTTCGAACCCAATTCTTCCTTTTGATATTCGGGATTGTCGAGCCTACGCGTCACTCGAAGTTTCTTATCGGGAACCTCAACACCCTGTTTCTCACTAACTTTCCCGTCCCTCTAAATTCGTGTTTTTGCTATCCAGAGGTATTATCGAGCCTTCCCCTTGATTCCTTCCATTGATTCTCAGGGTTTTGTTTCTGTGTTCCTTTTCTCGTCCATGTATGATCGTCAGGCTTGCCGATTCTATTGCTCAAACACCAAGGCACATAGATCAATAAGTTGGTTTAACACGAACCTTAGAGACATTCGAATTTGGTGCATGTTGCTTCTCGGACAGCAGCAGAGCCTGGTTTTACAATCTCACTGCCACATCGGGACAGTTTAAGCAGGTGTCGATATTTCTTTGAGTGGCACAGCCAAGGCTGTCTTGGTAGACTGGATTCCAACCGACCACGCTTGCCATACTTAATGGCACGCGCTGCCCGGAACTGGTGCTTTTTCCGTCAATTCTATCTATCCGCCCACTACGTACGACAAAGGATGGGGTGTGTCAGTGTCTACGTGAGCTGCTGCACTGTCCACCCACATCAGATATTGCGGTTTTGTTCATTAGTACCCCTATTCGGCGGAATGGTTTTCCACGACACCATCTGATCGGACTGTGCAGTTAGGTTTCTTAACTTTTTGCCTAGAACAGTATCTGCTCATCGCTAGCACCAACTTTTGGCGTTCGAGACACCGACTGGCTAGCTGTGGTTGTCTGTAATTTCCGTAGGTATGGACCCAAATCGATCAGATCGCCACTGGGTTTAGGTTGCGAGGGTGTATTTAACACTGCTGCCGCTACTGGTCACAAGTAGTAACTCCGTCCATTCACTGTGAATAGCGAAATTGTCAATGCGCTTTGATGGATATGCACAAGTGCCTGCGACGGTTCACATGCATCAGCGCTTCTCTGCTAATGTATTCCTTTTCCAGCCCAACATTGAATTTCATTGGGAACATTTAAAATCTGTAATTCATTCAGCTGGCTTAGCCAGTTGCCGTCAGGCTAAGCGCAGCAAAGCGCACAGAATATCTAGCTATTCACCCCGGTTACGTGATTTGCATCTTGAACTACAGGCGAGTGATGCCCACAACGTTTCACGTTTAGTTTCGAAACGGAGTTTTTGTGGTATGGCCATGCACGTTAGGTGGAAACAATATCGGCGTCTAAGTATTTTAGGATGCTGTTGCTACTTATGCATGCAATGGGTGTTAAGCAGCGAAGTGTTAGTTTAACTATTCGCGATGCAGATGGCGAAATTACACAATCTTTGGAGGGAGTAGAATGCTGGGCTGAACACTGTCTGTTACAGCTTAGTTGATCATCATAGTCGCTGCAATCCCACCGTACGGCCACTCTCCGCTTTGGCCAGGATTTATGCAAGTTACAGCTGAAATGGTGATTAATCGAGAACTGATCGGATCGAAGCACCGGTTCCATTCGAGGACAACAGGAGGCGGTTTCTAAGGAAACTCGGTTCTTTCTCCCTTGCGGTTTGAGGGAGAAAACATTCCTTTGTTGTTGCTGAGTGTCCAGCATTTCCTGGATTATCCAGATACGATCACAAAATGACTATCAACCATAGGCGGATCAGTCTCGTACTCAAGCTGCTAGCTTTTGTTATTCTCCGAAGGTTATGTTGGTATCATAGGGTTCACACACGCGAAGATGGAGGTAGCTTTGGAGCCAGTCAGGAATGCGTCGACCACCTATTTACCCCCTACCAGTCTCCAGAACACAGCCATTGTGGTTTTGTTGACGAACGCATTACTCATAAGGTTGCTAAAGACTCTTCAACACCTCACAATCGGTTTCACCCTTCTTGGGGCTCATTAAGTAGGCGCATTTCCTGATTGCTCGTTAAGCTCACGGTCTGCTTGAATACCAAATCGCATGTGATTATCGAAATACATTCATTTGCAAAGTACGTAAGTTTCAACTGGAGACAGCTGAATCCCAGTTATTCTTCAGCTGGATTGCTCCATAACGGTTTCGTGTTTCAGCGCTATTATTTTGACGGCACACTACACATAAGGTTGCTGAAAACCATGGTGGATTTTTTTAATATGCGTGTGGCTTTCCAGTCGACGGATTGAACAACATTTTGAGAATGTTTTTTCAGGTTTGGAGCATCCGACGTATATCCAGCCATACTTGGAACCATATATAATCGTGTGGTGACTAAAGCGCGAGCTTCTGACAAATTATTGCAACCTTTTCCTCTTTTGATGGAGTTCAGTAAGACTGTCCCATGTCCCTGTTGTTCTTTAACCGCGTCGCTGACAATGGCCTGGGACTGCCTTCAGTTTATGAACCAGTGGATGTGAAGCAGACCAGTGATGGTATCATCACCATGGAAGGACTGTTGGGGCGTTTCGCTACCAGGGCGACGGGATGTTCTTCACGCCATGTTTCCTCCCTTCCGAGGATATTAGAAGTCGACTATTTCGTGCAATTGACGAGCTGCATCACCTAGTAAATGAGTGGTTGATAAGGCCTCCCTTCTAACAATACGTGATAGAACTGCGTTCGCTGACTTGCAATACCTCTGCCACCAGTGTAACATTGTTCCTTCGTTTACTGGGCGTGTCTAAAGCACCCTTGAGTTTACTATGGCCTTATATGTTCGTGCAACTTGGCTAACTCATACTGAATATGTTCGATGACTTTCAGTTTTTGACAGTCGTTGCTTGCTCCTGGTGGCAACATCGCATTAATGACGAAGAACTTCACCAGAAAGTGCTTGACTCGTCCAGCCTAACTTCTAAATAGTTTCTATACATCGACTACGCTTGTTCAGATATGTTGAACGTACGTCACTACAACGTCCACCGATCCGTGTGCTGTTTTCATCTGCTGGGCCCTAATAGAAGAGACGAACTGTTGGGCAACTGATGACGTGGCTAGGTGGCACGAACAACTGGGATGCTAACCTAGAGGGGAGTTGACCCTGAGCCTTGACAGACTCTGAGGCAATGGAGTTAGGGACATTGAGAGAGGTGTTTCGTAGTGCTGGAGTCAGTTGAGGGTTTGCATCCAGAAAATTCGTATAATATCAGCAGAAAAAAACAATTCAGTTGAAGGCAGTAAAACCAACGAATTTTCTTGTTTAATCTATGGGCGCATTTTTCTCCTATCCATGTTTCTGGCACTCGGCTTTCACTGATGTCCATGAGCACTTTATATATATATGGTACGGGACACTGCGAAACAGGTATCTGTCACGAAACAAAGTGAATAGAGTAGATGATTTTTCACCGGTTAGAAAGTGGTCTCCAATTTCTGCACACACCATTGAAACAAATTCCCCTAACTTTTACTTCACTTTTGCTTTACTTCGTTTATTTTTATTCATTCTTTTCACAGTTTCTACACGCTTTCTTTCCTGACCTGTACCTCAATTTCTACGTCATCGCACTCATCGTGTGCGTTTGCCTCATCCCCATGAGCTTATGGAGCAGCATGCGCGTTCTCGCCTATCTGTCCGCGGTGGCTAATCTAGCCACTTTAATTGGAGCAGTGCTCATATTTGTCTATCTTCTGAGTTCGGGGCTTTTGCCTTTTACTACCTTACCGGTGTATACGAATCCTCGTGGAGTTCTGATTGGCTTCAGTATTGTGATGTTCGCCTTCGAAGGCATCAGCTTGGTGAGTTTACTGCACTATTTTATTCTGTGGCTAGTAACTGTCTTTTCCCTTGTGTGTCTAGTTTCTCATTACAACATCTGATCTATCGGGGATGAGAGACCGTATATCCTTTTTCAACCACCTCAACATTCCTACGTTGAGCTTAGGCAGACCAACAGTACATTTTGGCCTGGCATCAGCTGATTATCCTATCAGTTCGGCGACCTCGATTCGGACGCCAAACTGAGTCATACAGTCTTAGCACGTTTGCTTGACGCTCAAATAAACCATCCCACGAATCAAGCCAGACTGGTAGGATGATGAAGAGAACGACAAAACTTATATGCACCCGAATGGCAGGAGTGGAGGAAACAAGTCTTCTGTGAGAACTGCACAGTTTCCAGTGTATTACTGCGTTAATTGAGTGAACTCACAGATGAAAAGATAGGTCGAATTAGCTCACTCACTTGTAGGTACAACATTGGGTGATGGTCACATAAAACGAAACACTGCTGGTAGATGAAACTGGTCGATCCGACCAACGTTGCGCTGTTTGGCCAGCCACTTCACTCACCATTGATGTCATGGGACTGGACTCATAAACTGTGCTTTCACTGATCAGTTTCGGAAAGTGTGCAAACTGAAGTGCATGGAAGTGTGCGAGGGTCTCCGGTCTTTCAAGATCCGCGCCTTTTTTAATACGGAGATCTGGTCCTTACAGTTATTATTCCGCCAAGGTGCGAATGAGGATTCCAGAGGCATTTGATCCCGTGAACGAATGGGAACAGCTTGGCGTTATTTGGTTTGAAAAGGTAGATACCATCGTGTTGAGCGAAAACATGCGATACTGGTTTTGTTCTTCCGGGCTAGAACAAAGTTCGGAAACGCTTGTTCAATGAGACGAAGGTGAGGACGTTGAATAGTTGGATTGAAAGTAACACAACGGTAACCTTGTCGACACTACGCCTGCGGCTAGCAGCAGACTACGTTACTTAAGTAAATAAAATAAGTCGTTCAGCGGCGGCATCCTTTCGATGCGCAGCTGCCGTGCAGCTCGAATAAAGTACGGGGCTGAGATACTACCATTTTGAACAAGCCTGGATAGGCAGGGTTGAGTTCCAGCCACTGACCAGTGGCTTCGCGTCCTAATCACTGAGCCATGTCGAGTTGTTTCTAGAGGAGTGAGTATTATGACCCTGTACTGGAGAAACCGCGCTCCTTTTTAATTGTCTGGCAGGGGGGCATTTATGAGCAGGAGGGTTCGATATCTAAGTAACGAATGGAGTCTACGAATTCCTAGGCGTCTCCCAGACTATACGGGCAAATCCGTCACCCCTACGCCAGTTTTGTCATTCAGTCTTACTTACGAAACTGAGAGAAGTCGAATTTCACTTCCTCGACTTGCAATTCATTAGGTAGTCAGATGGCCCGCTACAAAGGTTACTGTGCCTAAAACCAGTGTTCCAGGGCAGTCCTTACACTACAAGTGTAACTTGGCTCGTTCTTTCTTTGCGAACGCATCATCATCATCTTCAGCTGTAAAAACCGCGTACTTGCTGTACAATGGCTATAGCTGCCACAGTTCCGTTCGCCGATTATTATGGGAGGTGCGGGTAGATAGTTACGCACTGGAGGCGGTAGCTGATACGATTGCTGCGTCAACGCAGGGATATCGGTAAATTTTTCATTGGGGAGTTCGGGAGGGGAAGCTGTGCACTGAAGGCAACACCTTGGATTCACGTACGCCATTGAGTGCGCAACTGGACCATGTCTGAAAATGTCTAGCCACTTGTGTGTCCCTTCTCGGAGTCCGAATCCATAGAGACAGCAATGACCAGTACAGCTGAGTTTGCCAGTTTTGGCTTTCATACTTCGCTGACCTTCCCTGTTTCTTTTCCATCTTTGGCGTGTTTGTGCGAAACGGACTGTTCGAGGAAGTTGGTTGACTGCCGTACGGAACATGTGACCAAACCAGCGCAACCTGTAGAGTGTGATCAGTTCATCTATCTTGGGCGAGTTATTTCTTTCGAAAACCATTCGATGTGTTTCAACACTATTGATTCGGTATTCCCTGCCACACTTAGGCAATGCTCTGAAGACATCGATGTTCAAACACTGAAAGTCTCTTCACGACCTCAGCACGCAGCTGCCAGGCTCCTTACCCGTATAACATTATGGAACACTGTCAGGAGGGTCAGATTCCTGAAAATAACCCCAGAATGCCTGGATCCTACTGAGACCCTTAAACTCTACCAAAATCTCAATAAGGGAGCCGGCGTGCATCCAGGTCAATCAATCACTCAATCAATTCAGCAAAAGCCGATGAGCGTAGAGCGACGCCATAGAAGCACAACCGACTATGATAAGTGTTCAGGCATTTCATAGAAGCACGGTCGATGATGGTCGGTGTTCAATAAACGCCGATCAGACAGCCTGGATCAATGTCAAAAAGTGCCCCTTAAATAGCGCGGGGCCGTTGTAACTTTTGCACTCGATTGTTTGCAGTAAAGCTGTTCTGTTCTTTGTTGGTGAGTCTTTTTCCGGAACTAAGGCACTGGAGCGGAGACAGCATTTAGATATAACAAGCACACAGCAGCATTGTAAACTCTACCGTTGACGGATAAGCTAATGTCAAGCCTACGCCACAGGTGATAGAGGGTCACAAAATCTGCTTTGGCCTTCCCAACCAGGATGGAAATATCATCTTTGGCTGGACTGATACGGCTGCCCAGGTAGACAAATTTGTCCACTATCTTAATTAGCTCATCCGCAAGTATGAGGTTCGGGTTCGAGCCAACTCAGTCTTGCTGCAGCACTTTACACTTAGCAGATGTGAAGTGCACACCGAACCGTGAGGCAGAATTATTTAGATTATTTAATACTGTGTGCATTACAATGGCTCCAGATCCCAGAAGAGCGTACTTCATGTATGTGTCCGAATGCCCCGGGAGCACTTCGATCCTACAGGCATTAGAGGCTGGTAGTGAGTCTTCCATAATCGTATCAATGATGGAGTTCAAGAAGAATAGTGAAGGGGAACAGAATTACCTGACCACCTGATGTAGTGAATTCAGAGGAGAGCTTTCCGTAGACCTTCACGCGTCCGTGGGAGTTGGCGTACAGCCTGTTAAGGAGGTTCAAGAATTTGTGGGGTACACCTATGCTCCATAGACTTTGCCATATTGCCTGGGAGTCCACAGAGTCAAGGTCAGCTTTTAAGTCAAGGAACACGACCACTGTTGGTTGCTGGAAGCATTGTCGCTGTTCCAGAATCTGTCGGAGGGTGAAAATGTGATTGAGGCATTCTCTTGCGGGACGGAACCCAGTTTAGTTTTCACTGATCTGCCTCTCGCTGTGTCCAATCAAATTTTGAAGGATAAGACCAGAGAGCACCTTCGATGCCACAGCCACCAAGCTGATGCCACGATGGTTTTCACACAGCATCCCTATTTGAAACTAGAGATGACTGTCGATGTGTCCCATTCTGCCGGTAGTTTTACTACGCTCCAAATCGCACTAATGAGCTTTGTTAGATAGGTCGCCAAAGATTTTCCGCCCTCTTTGATGGAGGTTGGATACAGACTGTTAGGTCCTGGTGAACTCCCACGTTTTAGTAGAGGTATTCTGTGTTTTATTTCTTCTGACTAGCAATTAAGGTTTACATTGAATTCGCCCGTATGCACTGTCTCCAGAGGTTGTGTTGCAGGAGGCCAGCTAAGCCGTTTTTCGAAGTGTTCGGCCCATCTCTCCAGTCGGCCATTTTGCGAGTGAATTAATGAGCCGCCTTTTTCAATTATCGTTTCACCGACCGTTGCCTTCTTGTGGCAAGTCGATCGTATCAATTGATACAAGGCACGGCTCTTTCCGGTGGCAAAATCCTTCTCCATGTCCTGGGCTTTCGGTACCCACCAAAGCTCTCGGTGTTTCCGTCGTACTCGTTGCCTGTTGGTATGGATTTCCTCGCATCAGTCAGTTCTACCGATTTTGATGGTATCTAGTGCTCATTTGATGGTATCAGAGAAGTCGGACAGGTAACACTGAACGCTGCTAGCAAAGCTGCTTCCACATCTTTCCATGCTTCATCCACATGCTCGCCGCCAGTACACTGTCGGTTTACTGTATACGCTATAGGGGGCTAGCCCACATCGATACTGCTGAGCTATGGTAATTCTCTGGAGATGTTGGATTGGCACGTTTCTTGCTGACTTGGGAGGGCCTGAGGGGAAACGAATTGTCGGGCGTGCACGCACCATGGCCTGGTCGGAATCAAGTTGTGTGCCCCAGAATGAACGCCAGTCTTGAATCGTAGCTCTCCGCTGGTGGCCGATGGCCACGTTATCCATTTGAATCCACGGTTGATTTTGAGTTGGTGGCCGCCAGGCTACGCGATGCGAACGTTTATGCTGAAAGTTTGTACGGCCAGAAACAGTTGGTAATCTGCACACAACTGGAGGAGTCGCTCTCCGTCGTCTGTGCGTCGAGCATCGACTCCGAATCGACCTCCCAGATGTGATCCCAAGGAGCACAGACTAGCGAATTGGGCACTCATGTCGCACGCAATGATCACAGTGTCACTGCTTATTGCTTGACGAATGAGCCCGGATATCTCTCGATATAAGGTATCCTTCTCAGCGTCTTTCGGGGCAAATACCGATACTACAAACAGATACCTTTTTATGTCTAGAGGCATTGAGCTTGACTACAGGACGGCGCAAAGACGACTGTTCATTAGGACCCAATCTAGCAAAGCTCGTTCAGCTCTGGGGGGCTGAGTGCAACTCCCACGCCACATATTCCGCTTTTGGGTCACCAGACACACAGAGGGAGAAATGTGAAAGAGCTGGGTTCATCCTTGGCGTTCTGGGATGCATAACCACGCTTGGGTCCTGTATGCGTGTTTCGGAGGCACAGCATACATCAGTTTTGAGTATAAGGTTTCAGCAAGCGTTGCCTGTTTGCCAATTTGACATAGAGTGCGGACGTTAAAAGCTCCTATATAGAAAGGATCTCGTGGATTTAGAAGGGTGTTATTTTGTTTATTGTTATTAGGCAGCGGGGAGCATATGGTCCTTCGGTCAGATAACTGACAGTCAAGGAGCCCAGCAACGCTTGCTTGCGTGGTGGAAAGGAGTTGATGAGGTACATCGGTGGAACCGAACTGCGCGGGCAAATGATACTTTCCCATTGCCCTGGCCTATGAAGGGGGTTTGATTGAGGTACCCCAACTCAATTTTTTTTCGATGCGCTAAAAGAAAACGGGCGCTGAACGCGTTTCGTTGTGAAAAACGACCACTGAGTTTAGGGGAAAAACGTGCCCTTACAGAGATCTCCACTGAGGGGACTTTGCAGCTGAACAGGTTCTTTCCGCAACGGAACTGAAGACCCGATAACTGGGCCTCTGATAATGTTTATATTTTCCGATCGGGTTCCTCAGTTGTTTTCCAGTGGCTTCCGAGAATTTACTTTAGTGCTAAGATGGCTGCCGAGTTTCACCCAGTAATGTGCAACGCGCAAGGTTTATTTCATCTGTAGCAAAGTCCTGCTGTGACGTTTTGTGAA
This sequence comes from Opisthorchis felineus, assembly GCA_004794785.1. Lineage (NCBI taxonomy): Eukaryota > Metazoa > Platyhelminthes > Trematoda > Opisthorchiida > Opisthorchiidae > Opisthorchis > Opisthorchis felineus. The sequence continues at coordinate 42,602 of SJOL01000742.1, read as the reverse complement.
CCTCCATGACCCCTACATTTGGCCTGGGAAGTGTGCGTGTGACACTCAGCTAAATCAGTGGTTTGAGGCCTGATTTACAGTCTCAGGGCCCTTAAGTTTTGGTAATTGACTGTGTTTGGTGGCATGTTCTTCGAAGAATGAAGTGCCGTGGCATCTCTTCCAAACGCTGCTGCCATGTGTTTGGGTTTTTTAGCCACGGACTTTGGTTGGGGGTTCTAATCACAAACTTGAGGTCAATGGCTGCGTGTTTATCGTGTCCGCTGACGCCTGAACAGACAGTAGCTCTGGTACCATTATGGGTGGTTTTTTACCCATGATACAACGAACTAAAACCTGAGATATTGTTCTGGAAGCCGGGAGTGGGTAGGCTTAGCGCAACCGAAATTCAGTTGGGCTCGTTCCACCACGGTGAGTGGTGGATAAGTGCTTCAGCTGTTTGTTGACTGCAGACTGTTTTCTACAGTACTGTCCGAATAACCGAAATCCTATGTTCACATGGCGTCCTAGAACAGCGATCCAGCCACTAATCCAAATTGATCACATTATATCAGTTGCCCATTTTGTAGATCAGTTACTGATTGTTGCTCCCTCTGGGTCACTTGCGTCCCTTCTAATAGTGCAGTCGTCCAGTGTCGTATTCCCCTATGCTTTTCGGACTCGTACGAACGTCAAAACTTTACTAAGCATTTGGGGCTCACAGATTTTAAAGTCAAACCGATTTGTCGAAACCAGCTTACGGACTTACTTCCACCATCGGATTTTAGTTCGTACTGGAATCCGATCATAGTATATAGGCATATTCTCGTGCTTTTCGAACTCAGACTGACTGGAAGGTTCATTTTTCGAATCCTATTCCGGTTTTTCGGTTGCTCCTATCTTAAGCTTAGGCAACCTGATGTTATTTCAGCTCCCTTGCATTTTCCGGACTGCATGAGTGCTATGCATCAGGTCGGTGGCACCGCTTAATGGTTATTTTCGAATTGCGTGAGAACCTAAAAATGCATGTGTGCATATCTCATCTCAACGCCACGGAGCTCATAGTTCGAATGACCTTCCACACGTACTACTCAAGAGTGGGGATAAATTTAGCAGTCAGCGTTTGTATAACCTGAGTGAAGACTGTCCCAGCCAAAAGGGGTGAATCACCAACTGAGCCCATTTATAAAAAAGGAGTCTGCAGTAAGACTTGACTCCTCTCGTAACTAGACGGTTAGCGACCGCCTTGACGTAGCCATTGAAGTATCAACTCGAGAGCAGCTAACAGGATTTCGGTCGGGTAGAATTTGCGTTAATCAGTTCGCCGTATACCGCTAGGTGCTAGAGCAATGGCATACTCATGAGTGCCGAACACTGTCGGTACTCCTGGATTTCCAAGGTGTGTTTGACTCCGTTGACCCTTCTGTTTTCCTTAACACGTTTGCTCAGCAAGGAGTGCCTCAGGTGTTTGTGGATGTAATAAATTTCCTGTATTTAGTGACTTGCGGGCATGTAGTTATGGGGAACTTTTCAAAAGCTTTCCTACAGAGAAGTATGTGTACTTCCCCTATTCACTTTTGTGAACCTATAAAGGTCTTCAATACCCTGGTGTTTAAATGGTTGCCGTCCGGAAACTGTTTCGACTTGGAAAATACAAATGGCATCGTTTTCATTTTATGATGGGAGAAAGGTTACAGGCGTTTTTAGATGAACTAACCGCTCTGCACCCACAAATTGTATGATCCTGCTCCTATACATGCAGTCACCGTAGACTACTTGGAATCCAAAGAGATTATGGAGCGTTTTACCCACCTTGGAGGTTGTGTTAGCTCACATTTCAGTGTGACATGAGGTCACTGGACGAACCTCTGAGGCTGGGACCACGTATGTTAAGTCGGAATACCCATGTCACGCACCAAAAACACTTGGCACAACCCTAGCTGGAAAGATACGAACTATTACAACCGGTAGATTCGGAATCGATACCCCACTGCCTTTTGTTGACACACATGGGTAGAGAGAAAAGATAATCTTTGTTATATTTACCCTGAATAAACGACAAAAGCTGGAAGAAAGTCTTTTACATAGGCCCCTATAACCATAATGGCTATGGTGTGGACATCCTGGCCATGTGTTTTGCATGACCACATGTCGTATTGCAGTCAAACGCTAGCCCACTGGTATTTGAGGATGACAGGCTATTCTATACCTCGTGACCGGAGCCAATTTGTGTCTGGAAGATTTGGTTTTGAAGTCGGATACTTTATGACCAACACTCGTCCCAGCTTTCGCTATAACACAACACTTCATTTTCTGCTCGCAGTATGGGAGACAGCGTTACTTCATTATGAGTCCATTGCTCTGTTTTCTACAGCAATATACCACGAAGCAGAATGCCATCGAAACTAATCAAAATGATGACTGCGGCTGAAATTCTTTTGTATGAAACATAAAAGGCATTTGGCGAACCAGTTTCCTGGTGAACGTGTCCGTGGCCATATCTCCTATTTTATATTAATTTTGCTATACTCCCACGTCATGGGCTATGAGGTAATGAGCACATTCATAATTCCGGTAATGGAGAGGTCTATTGTGCGGTTCGAGGTGGCTCAGTGGTTAACGCGCGAACTTACTGACCGGAAGGTCCATGGTTCGAACCCGACCTCTGCATCTCGACTACTCCTGCCTAGGCTTGGGCAACTTGGCAGCATCTCGGCCCTCATGCTCCCTTTGGGTGCAATGGGAGCTAGGCACCGGAAGAGTGCTACAGCTGAACTATTATAATATTTGTTATTATGGCATACATTCTTTAGTACTCCGGATTGCTGTGTAAATTACTCAGAAGAACTCGTCGTCGTGTGCCTTCATCAACGGTAAAAATTATTTTCAGGATTTTATTAGGGGATGATTAGCGTGATGTCAGACAGCACAGGCATTTTTGCGCTTAAAGATATCGATTTTTACTGATCTATCTGGTGTTAACTGCATGGCTGAGTAAAACTAGATGGCTCCATGGTTAGAGCGCGAATTTACTGCCTGGAAGGTCCGTGGTTCGAACCCGACCTCTGTCTCTCGACTTTTCCTGTCTAGACTTAGGCAACCTGACAGTATCCCAGTCCTCGTGCTTCCTTCGGGTGGCATGGCAGCTAGGCACCGAATGGGTGCTACACCTGAACGATTATCGATTATCTTGAGTAAAACGGACCTCGCTGACTGGTCGATCGTGGCTTGATTTTGCTGTCGAAGTTAGGCATTAAGATTCCTCCGGTGACTGACTAGCGCACACTTAAGGATCTTGCTGTAACCACTAAACGCGTTGCTGCCGCTCAGGGTTCGACATAGAAGTATTCATGACAAGGTCTTGAGTATTAACTATCCAGTTTCTCTCAGTTAATTTCGCTTATCCTGTCACGTCTGAACTGCTGTTTGTCAAAACTGTGGCAACTGCCTTTGGGTAGTCAGAAAATACAGGTGATTTGCATCATCATATCAGAACGACGCCACATAGGCTCGGTATTTCCCACTATTAGGAGCTTGCTTTGCTGATTTGAGTGATGTAGAACTTTCGATACTCTCGTTGCCCAGTCGTGTGATCAAGTTCTAGTGTTACTCTCGGACTCCCCGCGAACGTAGTTCCTTTACGTTCCACTCGCCCACTTTTCAGTGAAACTGGTTGCTTTCCGGTATTTTATCTCTTTAAGGTCCTCCCAATTCAAAGTAAAATGGCTCATCCTGAATTTTACCTGCATCCGTTTGGCGTACTCAGTGTTGGTATGACCATCATTATATCTCTGAATGCCGCGTTCGGCTTCTTCGGCTATCTCAAATTTGGTGAAAAGGCCGAGGGGACCATCACACTGAACATCCCCCATTACCCTTGGTAAGTTTGTTGATCTGGTGATTTCCTCTTCAAATTCTTAACAGTTGGACCTGTTACGTGGGTATCAAGGTTAATTGTGTTTCAGGCGAATAGAAAAACTTGAACCAGTATTTCGGCTTCTGAATATGAGGTCGCTACTGGTTGATTTTGAGTAGAGTAGAATTCGGCCAACTCCTGGGTGGCGTGACCCAAAGTGCATCAAACAGGAACAATCCAGTTAGTGTAATTTGAAAGAGACTATCTTGCCGGTTGACTGCAAGGTCATCACGTCATTATTCACTAAGTAATCATGCGTGAGAGATTGCTGTGTGAATTTCGTTCCTCCGGATCAACTAGATGACATTATGTGAATCCTAATTATTCATACGTTCTTCAAACATCTGCAGTTCTAGATCAGGGCTACTGCATTTCAACTTTAACGTTTGACCTTTATCATTACGTAATTAACGATCCATCTGTCTTCACCTTCGGATTGAATAGTCAGGTTCATTCTTGTTATAGTGAGTTGTTTTCACGATTTTTCTGGAGTGTTCGGTTCATCTGTAGTTTTCAGCGTCATCCGTTTTTTTATGCGAAAGGATACCGTCGGACTCAAAAGACAAGGGCTAAGATTTGACAATGACTCCTATCTCGTTTGTTTGATCTAACCGAAACTACATCGTTCTACAAAATACAGAATTTTTAATACATAGTCATATTTTGTAAGGTTCCTTTACCTGCGTTTGTCTCTGATTTCTTCGTGAAATGCGTGTACACGGTTTCCCAGCTAACCAGAATCAGTGGAAAGTTGTTCGGATAAATCAGTGAAATCAGAACTCTTAAGTGCTGATTTTTCCATAAAAAACAGCAGATTCAGGTGCAAAGCTGAGACTCTCCGAATATGTGTGTATGTTCGTGTATCCGTGGTGGTTGGCCACGCAGTCTTGCGATGCTCAGCAGCCTGGAGACAAAGCCCGATCACTGAACTACTTCGGATCTGCTTTGTGGATTTGAACCGGTGACACGAAGGTACTTGGAGTTAATCCATTCTCAGCCTCGACTGAGTTATCCAGTTTTAAAAGACGGACGTGCTCGCGCTTTGGTGGTCTGAGTCGTTTTTCTGACGCCCCGGTGACTGTCCTAGTTTCAGTCATTAACTTCCTACCCAGAACAGCCTGGTGCAGCTCGAAACACATTCGGCAATTTTCGATTCGTTGTGTGCACGTGCGAGATTTGTTTGTTTTCACATCACTGACTGACCTTTGTCAGCACTCAATTTCAAGTAACCAAGTAGCCTAAGCTACAAAATAGCCAGGGTGGCAGTTCCGTGATGTGGACCAAACCCTAATATTGTAATGACACTGCTGCCATCACGATAATATGAACTGAATCATTGGTCTGTGTGATGAATGGGATCCAATTTGGCTATCAACAGATTACTTACACGCATGGTTGCGAACGAAATGAGTGCTGGAATCGCTAACGTGCGCTCTGGCTTTTTGTCAATGGTATGACGTTCGTCTGCCAGTGGAGAAAGGAGGGGGTTATGACTCCGTTCTGCCTTCACCGAGGCTTCACAACTGTGACACGATCGTTATGCGTAGGAGTCAGAAAGCGACTGTTTGGCCCTGACCAGCGGTGCAGCCGAAGTATTTTGTGTTCCACTGGAACAGGAGCTTAAGCTGAGGACAAAAATTCAGTCAGGATGAGCACTCATTGCACGAATCCAATCTGGTTTATTGCCTTCCCGTCCTCCTATACTCTATCAGTGAACACTTTGATTTGGCATTCGCAGTGGAATTCGGTACTCAGCGTAACTATTATCGAAACAGTTGATGTGTGGTGAGACTGGTACAAACTTCAGTTATCAACTACAAGCGCTGTCTGAAGGAGGTAGTTTTCTGTGAAAGCCATTTCGATATTGTCTGAATGTTGCTTTTCCCGGCATTGAAGGCTGCATACGAAGCGGCCGCTGTACCGGTTAATTGAAACCTGTTATCATGTTGCCGGCAGAAGTGTGAGTTAAACAACCAGCCATGATCACATTCCACTGGCATCCAGCTTTTTACCGTTGCCTTACAAGTCACAGCATGTCCGAGTTAGAAGTTTGTTCAATGTTCCGGATATAGTAACGATTTCCATCCCACGTCGTGTTGATTGCTGCGAAGCCTATGAGACACGGTCACACATTGGTTACTGCGTCTGATACTTTGTCCCGTGTTTTACGTTGTCTGTCACAGGTGGTTCAGCCCGGTGCAACCACTGTTTATTGTGGCTATCTGCTTCACCTATCTCTTGCAATTCTACATTCCTGCATCAATTTTCGCCCGCCTGATGGAGAAGTTGCGTTGTCATCGAGAGGCATCCGAAAGAAGGCGGTATATCAACTTGAAAGTGATGCGCGCACTTTTGGTGATGTTTGCATGTAGGTTTTTCTGTGTTTCTGTCGAGCGTTTCGGTGTTGATGACGGCAGCGAAACATCAGTGTTGAGCACTGGTGTTATGCTGTCGATTTCAATGTTTCGATTCCCTCTCACTTGTTGCGGGTATCAGGACATGGTACTTCTGTTTTTGGTGTCACTTGAACATCATGGGTTTGTTCACCGTCGGAATATCACACGCCAACCAGAACGTTCACGTTTCCCTATATCGACTCATGTGCCTATTTCCGTCCACGTAAAAGGCGGGCGGCTCAAGCACAGTACAGGCGGTTTTCTTCATTCCATCCGTTTGATCTGTCTTATGTCGAAAATGCATTACTAGTTTGTTGCTACTTGCGTGCCTTGTTTTTTCGCTGAAAATTCTCGATTGGCAACTTTATCCGTTATGGCACTCGCATGCCACGAACATGGGTGTTGCAGCGTTCGAACTATTATGTCAGCTTGTCCAGTTTGTATCAGTCCTATATCTAAGGATCGGAACAAAGATCATAACCGAATTTTCTAAATTTGGTTTTACGCCAACTCAGCATTCTCCGGTTCAGAGGTCTTTTGACTTTTTGTGGTTAACTGTAGAGTAGTGTTTTCGTGGGAGTTTTTTTCGGTGGGTTTCATCAGACCCAATCAGAAAGCCTAGTGGCGTTGCAACCAAGTCTACTCGCATCGAACCTCTATTTTTTCATCTTTTGGGTGCTGACCTATTCCACTCTTTTGATACTTTTCATCCACTGATTGGCGTTGGTTGAACATTAAATTTACTGGCAAACAGAGCTATTACAGACTGTTAGGAGACTTTAGCTCTGGGTGCATGAAGCTTCTTTCGGCTCTCTATGACTTTACTTTACTTGGCAACACATTTTGCAAATCGGTTTTGATAGTGAGAAATGACAACTGTTGACGGAAACGAAAAAAATGTAGAAAGCGGCGGTCCACGGCTCACTGATCTATTTGTTTTCCCACGGTAATTCTAACTTTTTGTTTTTTCTTTGTTCATGTCATGGTGCATGTCAGCATGTAAACCAATGGGATGTCTGACCACGAATAAGCAAACGGTACTGTTATCACCAACGTTGGTTCCACTGTTAGCGTGCAGCCCTTTGTTACCATGATCTTGAAGTTTGTTTTACTCTTCGGGAAAGCCTGAAGGGTCGTCACTCCAGGGGCCAGTCGATAACTGACAGCGCGGCGTGAACTGTATAGCTGAGGGATGAGCACTGCTATATCCCATGAATTTATCAGTCGTGACGAGATGGTGTGTTCAACTAATAACCTGGAGGTCGCGGGTTCTGACTTTAAATGTTCCTGAGATGCACGTTGCTGGTGATACCCAGCAAAGGTGAAATAATTGTGCGATCCTTCTCGCACCTCGGCACAACCTGAATCCACTCGTGTGATGAAATCTCACTAGAAATTTTGAGGGTGTTATATGCCTAGAAGTCTGATCAAATCGTAAGTTCAACGAATTGGTTGATCTTTTTATATCGTTTACTGGCGGTTGAGCAGATGGCCGGTGATCTGTTCGCCGAGCTTTGCAATTGGCTTGTAAACGTTTCGTCAGTGCGCAGTTGAGTGGGTTCTTTCTCAGTGCCTAGCTGCGTTTATATAGTTTTTGAACAGTATTTAATATCTTCTCATGCTATTGACAAATTGGTGTATATCTCACTTGTAGTATGATTGTCCCGATGCCGTCAAAAAAGTGTAGTTAGTCTAAAGTTTGACTACCGTGATAGTATGGCTACCTCGTACTGTCTCACCCTTTTCAACTCTACCTAGCTGACTATTTCATTGCTACTGTTTAGACTTGGGCGACTTCGTACTTCCTCAGGGTTGTATGTCATCTCGCACCGAAATCGCCCCACAGCTGAGCGATTCGGTTCTTATCTGTCGCTACTGTCTTTGGGTGATGACTTCGTAGTTAAGCCGAGGTGAACGATCAGTGTTCGGCTGCTCTTTTCAAGTTGGGAACAATGAAGGATGTCATCATGACGTCCTGTAATGTTATGTCTGTACATGTCTCTGTGAGACGCAGTCGATGTTTATAGGAGAAAGTGCTTGCATATCTCCTCATTTCAAGGACCGGATAAATCTGGAATAGATTTTATGTCAAACGTAGGTACGCACAATGACTGGCGTTTAATTTCGTGAATTATGTTCCCCTGTCACTGACCATCTCAAATCAGACGTTCGTTCAACGAAAACTATACTTTTTTTGCACATACATACATATTGCCTTGTTTTTGCCCAACCTTATGCTTCTCTTGTCTAGATGTCATGGTGATCACCATACCGAAGCTGGATTTAATGATCTCACTGATTGGTGCTTTTGCAAGTTCAATACTGGCTTTCATTTTGCCACCAGTTCTGGAAATCGTACATCTGTGGGAAGATCGTCACCGTATCAAATGGTTCTGGCTCACGGTAGTTGCAAAGCACATGTTTTTCATTTCCATTGGTCTGCTTAGTTTCGTTGGCGGCACAGTAGCGACCCTACTGCAGTTAATCGAAGCATTTAACACACCTGATCAACCAAAATCATTGTGGTAATCCTACCTGTCCGTTATGCATCTTGTACCCGTCTGTTATTGTGTAACGTCTTCCTATGCTAACGAGTTTATCCTACCGTCGTCATTTTCTCAGTCTTGTGATGGATCAACATTCCTTCGCCGCAGCAGATTTTGTGATTTGTCTTCAACTTGTATTTTTTGACAGAATTTTGAGTAGATTCACAATTTTTTATTTTATTACTACTAATCATTCCTTGGCCACCTCGATGTGTTCATTTTCTGGACACTATCAAATTTTCTACGTTTAACAGACACAATTACAAAGGTTTGAAACGTATTCCTACCGTTCGTGGTAACACGCTCATGCATACACGTCACAATACAGTTATCCTGACACTTTGTTTTTCGGATAATTTTCCTAAATCTACAAAACCAAAAGCTCATTTTCACATGGATGACAGAAAATCCACCTTCGCCGTTAGTAGCACAAGTGACTAACTGTGAAAACAAGTAAAAGTTGTCGCGACAAAGTTATTGAGTAACCTGTGTGTATGCCGTAGGCGATGCGCTCGGCCGGTCCATGCGACAGCAAGGAAAACAGCGGCGTCAGATAGGGAGGGCGATAGACTGTTGTTTCTTCAGTCACGGTACAGTCGGCCTTGGGACACCTAATCGGTAATCGCTGCGTGTTTTTAGTCATACACGGTAACGAAGGGATCACGCAAGTCAGAGCGAACCGAATGTGAATGATAACAAATGGTCACTTGTCTGCTGAGGCAATCCTACCACAGTAGGTGGCCGACTCGATAGCATACGTCCTTGGTTGTTCATTGGGTATGCTTACCTAGTTGTGTATAATCCCGTACTTTCCGTACAAGTCTGATTGGCTGCACTGTAGGTGTGTGTTATGTTTGTTGTATTATGATTTCTTTTGAATTCGCAGGTGCGTTCCAAGCGTCACAGCATCTTCCAAGAGCTTTAGCTACAAGCGCCCTCCACTTGATTGGAGGTGAATGGCTGAAGCCGTTGTGCCAAAATATTAGGCACCGCATTTTCGCAGAATGCTCTGGAGCTGTCGTCAGATATGCATACTATGGTAGGTTCAGTATCTAAGACGGTATAAATTTTCTGCCTCTTTAAGGATGTTCTCAAGTAGGTGTTGAAAGTGTTGCGTTCAGAACTGACCGCAGCCTTACTTCATCTGGAGTTCGGTTGTACCTGTGGACAACAACGCATACAAGTGAAATTCTGTGAACACGCTTCATATTGTTTGGACTAAATGTCGTGAAACGAAACGAACGAAATTCACCTCGTTGTTCTGCTTTGACTCGCACGTACTGTGATAGAGGCGGTTTGAGTAACGTGCCTCCCGTGTTTTATTTGCTCAATCAAGTTGCTTGTTTCAAACGCCCCTTTTAGTCTGCGGTGATTTCGACCATTAATACAGCCCCTCGACCGTGTATCTGCTTCCATTTAGAAGGGATGCAGTAATTGCTGGTACACTATTCGTGTCACGGGACCACACAGAAAACATCGTCAGTTTTTGTCTGTTTTATCGGTCCCTCTCGTTCCACTCTCATTCACCAGACACGGGAACACTCACGATATAATAAGCTCAGTTAATCGGGGTTTTCTAGTTTCCGCGTAAATTTATCTCAGGTCGCTTCGGATGTTAGCGGTTTCAAGAATGTTCCGTGACTAGTACTATATCCTGTGGTCATTCATAAAATGTTTGCTCGAGTCACGTGTTATCATACAAGAAGACTGCCATCACCAGGTATAGTAGGGTGTGAGATCCAAAATTGTTGATCAGGTACTTCCTATCCGTCGACACAGGGTAAAGAAGTGGTGAAATGTTTGGGCTCCCTGACGTGAATGCTAGCCACGATTTTAGCATCCACGTATTTTGGTCTTCACTGTTATCCTTTTAACGTGCATATTGACCGCGGTTTTAATGAATGTCCGTTTAGCCGGCAACAATCGGTAAAATTCGAGCAAACTTCCTCCCTCATATTCTCGCGAATGAATTGTTTCGAATGGGCTCTCCCGTTGTTGTAAACTCCTTGGATATGCACAGAGCCATTTTAAAGAAGCCTTAGAAATCGTTTTGCTTCAATCCCTTTTTGGTCTGTCCCAATCGTGCGATATCCACTAAGCGGATCAGTATCTATTTGAAATAGCTTTTTAAGGAATGGTGAATCTTATGACCTTCCAATGTGGTAAAAATTATTCCCGGTACTGAACTGGCTGGAAAATCTTTGAGTGCCGTCGAACGCAGCAAATTTATTCATCCGAAGAAAACGGGAACTACTACCTCTCATCGGCCACATTTGTGTTACAGAAAGCGTGTGAGTCCATCGGTATGCCTCCTTTGGTCCTCGCTCCAGGGTTTTGCAGTTACATAGGTTACCCAAGGTCTACTTGTGTTGCCTCACCCGAGCTTAAAATGAAAGCACCCTCTTGATCATAGGGGCATTAGTGTATAGGTATACATGTATGGAAGCTCATCTGAATGGCTAGAGGACCTTCAGTGGTTCAGCCAGAAACATTTGGTCTTTATCTGTTGAAGGAAATCCTCGGCGAAATTTAACTAGCCATTGACCAGCTTGCAGACAAAAACCTCTTAGTAGTGCAGGCTAATTTGAGGGAGCACTCTAGACAGCCACCGTATCAAGCGTACTTACCTCAAAGACGTGCTATTTTTCCCCTTTAGCAATCCAGTGACTGCCATGAATACTGGATTCAGCGGTGCCGTTCTCACTGCCACATTTATCTCTTCATTCTTAGCTTACTGTGTCATTAGTCCTTTCTAGCTTCACTGCTGTCTCCTTTATTCTTTTGGCGCCCAGTTCTGCTTCCATCAATTGAAAGGACTGCTCACAATCTTGACAGACTCTGTCTAAGAAGCGTTCGTTTTCCCGAAACAAAACTCACCAGACCATACTACTAGCGGAAGCCATTTTTAGTTCGGTTGTCAGATTTCGTTCTTTGGGCGTTTTCAGTAGGTATTACCCAACCCCAGTTTATTTCATATTCACTCTTTGTTCAAGATCATCAGCCTTAGGTATGTTTTAATCTTCCATGTAGCTAACTAATTCAGTCACGTAGTGACTGTTGTAATTCCGCTTATTTCATTCATGTGTTTGTCCATCACGTACCCTTAGGCGTCATAAGACTGCAAGATCATTTGCATTGACGTGACCTGTTGTGTGCCACTAAGCGGATCAAAAGTTTACTAGGCAGCTTCAAAACTCCCCACTGCAGTGTGTATGTTAGTTTGTGATCACAGAGGCAGTTAACATGACGGGTCATCACTCCCAAGCAAAGCGAAGTCAAATAAACGTTACAGTGCAACGGTGATGGCAGCATTTTGGAACCCATGTGAGTGAAACAATAACGGTACGAAGGAGGCTGCTGCCGATAAGAACACCTGATGTGGTTTTGTGGACCCCGTTTATTCAGCAAAATTGGTTCACCTTGTGTCTGAAGTAACCACTACAGTGTAAGGTGTGTCGGAGACTCGATGCGCGTAACGGTGCCTCAACGGCGCAATTCGTGTCAATTTGGTAGTGCTTGAAGCTGCTCGCCGATAGTTGAATTTATCCTTGAAATAAACGTTTCAACGAAGAAATGTTAAGTAAAAGGACATACATAAACTCGCGCAGTGAACTGTCAAGGTGGAACATAGATGAGATTTTTTAACCTCGATGCTATTTTATGGCCATAAGCGCCATGGCGCTCGGAGCTTATTCTTCCAAAAGAACAGTCAGGATGGTTACTCAAGGAATTCAAACAGTGCTACGCGTTGGCTAGAAAAGGCTCTTGTCATCCTCTGTGCGACTGGAACTTTGCAGTTCGTCGATGGTACGCCAATATCGGTGCTGATCATTTCGTGTGTACTGTCCGATATGCAGGTCTTCGTCGGGTTTTCCGCCAACTTCCTGCCGAAACTCGTCTCGAACGCCGTCATCGTGTACCATAATAAACTTGGCTGGTGCTGCCGGCGATTTGGTTCCCAGGCACGCAGATGGAGACCTGCTTATTGATTCCCCAACAATGGACAGAGAAAGTGAAAGGCCGTGATGCGACAGTGGATGTCGTCGGCCATCTAGTTGCCATCTTAACCCTGAAAAATGTGCGTCTAAAATGTGGTATCTCGCTATCGGAGCAAAAGCCGTTGTTCCCTCGCTGGACACCCACAACTTGGCCAGTTCGTTGATTCGCCCGGGTGCGGTAAACACTGTCGGACAATGTTGCATGGACGATACCCATGCACATGTTCGCGGGTCTCATGCCAGTATGTGCACAATAACATAGTTTCAAGAAGGTATCATGGCTGTTCAGTCTTCTCCTATTAACGATACCGTAAACCAAAAGTCATGGAACAAGCCAGGAAGTCTCAAACACTTCTCTGCGGATGTTTTATTGCCTGGGAAAATTCAAGTTGTCACCCGTCTACAAAAAAGCACGGCGAAGGATTTCCAGAAACTCCTATGTATTCAACTTTACTGCTGCCCTAACCTGTGGGTTCTTGCGGATCACTGGAACGTTAATTCATGGCTTATGGGCACCCGAAACTTCTTATTACCCCCATCTGTTCAGGGCATTCTCTCAACCCCAAGATTTTCGAGCACCTTTGAAACCGCGGTGTACCTTCCGTTGCGTAGGATTTCCTACCAGAATGCCCAAGAAGTATGCCATCCTCCATGCTCCAAATTCGGTATTCCATTTCGTTTCCCGTAACGTTCCTTACACTTTGGAAAGTACTGTTATTCATGTAGTTTTTAAAGGCAGCAGTCCTGAGATCCTATTAATACCACCCTACAAGTGTTCAGTGAAATTACGTGGAACTTTAACGATAAATCAACGGTTGCTTTTGTCCCACCCAACATTCTTCTATACACCAACAATGTAAGATCCTCCGATTCCGATCTCCTATCTCACTCGTCTATTTTACACTCCAGTCTAACCAAGTTAGCAGAGACTAGTTTGCCTCTGCATTGCAAAATCATTATTCATATAAAGAAGTCAATCGTAAACCAAGTTAAATTTCGCTGAACATTTTGGAATGATCCAATCTGGTGCGTTCGTTTCCTGTAAAATCTAACCTTAAATTAATTGAGCCGGGATTAAATGTAGTTAAAGCTTGGAAATGCTGCGCTAATCTCGAAGTGCTGGAGAGGTTAGCTTTATTACTATTCTGAAGAGATATGAACCAAGTAAAGCATACGGATAATATGCACCAGCAGCTAGTTAGTGGATAGACAAGTATTCAAGGCGTCCTGTTTGAGTAACGCAACACATACCGAAACGGAATTCGTTGAAAAATCTGAGGACGCGGTACTATGGGTACAATTATGAAACTTGTAAAGTTAGACATCACGCATCACAAACGAACAAGGCTGTCAGTGATTCACCGATTGATACAAGGGATCAAGTTTTTTCGCCCAAGCTTCCCGGTTCAGGCCGTTTCTCGTCGTTCTCCAGCTTCCACTCACCTGAAAGGCACAGGCGAAAAAGGGTGTAGCACCGCTCTTTAAGTTCTCAATGCGGGCAGTAAGCTTGTCAGTGTGAGAACTTGCATAAAAAAGGCATGTAACTGTTTTGAATATGGATCTAGATGCAGCGTGAACAACCGTCGGAGGAAGGCTAATCCACTCTCCAACTACCCGAAATGAGAAAAGTTGTTGCTTACTAACTGTGTGCGCTCTGAGCTTGAAAGCTACTTAATAATAATAATGTTTATCCTCATCTGGTGGGTGGCACACCGTCAGACATGATCATAATGTTAGTCAGAATAAAGCGTGACTGGCGGATTTGTGGGTACTAGGAGTTGCGCGGAAAAGGGACAATGTCATAAACAGTGGGTATTATCCGATGAGAACGCGGTCACCCCTAAACCGGCACGAGCATGGAAGTGCAGTTTCTACTGCTTTTTCCTTTTGGAGAAAATATCGAGCTGAAGCAAGATCAGATCGTTAGGATTTGAAGGTGGCGGGCAAAAACAAAACGAGGGAGGGCAAAACAACAGGCATACTGCCTGACACATGACAAGAAAACCGCAAATTGCGGAAAATGAGGAACTAGAACAATGGATGTGGTGAAGCAGCAGATGTTGCTGAGGCCTCGTGGCCCTGGACTGTTGGGGTTATGGCCAGGGTCACCTAAAGCGTAAGTGGGGATGATGAAGTGGAGGGATTAGCAATGCGGATAAACGGCACCATGAATCTCAGAATCATGATATACAGTGAAACTGTAGAGGCTCATTGGTGTCGCTGTTCTAGTGTAAAAGTTCCTTGGAACAGTAAGTTGATGACAACACACAAGCCAGAACGCGAACTGTACAGAAAGTTATTGCCTTTGTGGGAAGCACAGACTGAAAGTCCACCGAAGTGGTTAAATTCGAACGAAGTGTTGAGCAGATTAGAATGAACGCGTCCTGGGGGCGGCTGGGGCCAGACGAAGATTTTGTTCGTATTTGCGGTTAATGGAACGAGTGGACTAGAGGGTACGATCAACAGTAGGAAGGGAATAGTTGCGGGTGTGCCAACAAACTATGTGTGGAGTGCCGTGCCATCATTGGCCTGACATCGGTTTCTGGACAGCTCCGTAACGGACGTCATGTTTGAGGTCATTGGGCTGGGATGTGCAATTCTTTGAGCTGCGGAATTTTTAAGGTTGTCCAAGGAAATCCGCAGGGGTAGAACGAAGCCGATGTAAGATTGCAGGTATTTTTCTGGTCCGGTCGGGGATCCCTGTGGATGCAGATCACAGGCCAAGTGGAGTGGATAACAGCCAAACAGGACGTTCAAATCAGGTACTGCCGAAGGTCGAAGCTTGGGAAGACGAGAGAATGGGATGAAATCAGCAAAGCAGGGTGAGTTTGAGGGGACATCAGATCGGATAATGCGCATTATTGGAGAGAAAAAACTTGACGTTTACCACAGTTAGGGTGGTGACAACCAGTGATTTAATGAGGCAGGGTAGGGGTGGTCCGAAAACTGAGCATTGCGGAATCTTGCTAAAGACCGGTGTCGAAGAAGAGTAGGTCGAGTATTATTTCATAGGGAATGTTCTCTTTGGTAACATCTTTATTCAGCGTCGGTTTTCTCCCTGAATCCCATGCGACTCGAATTTTTTGGGTCAGCGGAGCTTGTGGGACTAGATCGGGTGCTTTGAAAAGTCGAAAACTATGGCATTCGATCTGTCTTTGTCTTGCATTAAGCTGTCCATAAATGCAAGCATGTTCGTCACATGAGAACGGTTTTGAAGAAACCTCTGTTGAGCTGGTGACAGTAAGCCGTTCGTACTAAGTTTATTTAGGATGGCCCGCCTCAGAATGCCTTTCATCACCTTGCAGGGTATGCTAGTGATGCTATCGGGCCTGTAGCTGCCGGGAGATCGGCGGTCGACGCTGTGGATTGGCCTGACGATTGCCTCTTTTCAAGTAGACGGAAGGTTGCCTTCGTCGGGTGCTTGACCAAAAATTACGCAGGAATTCTTCACCAATTTGGAAGACGTTCCCTTCGGGACGCCTAGTTGGACGTGGTCTGGTCGCAAATAACCGAAACGGTTTGTCTTATGCAAGAGTTGACGAACGTCCTCTTCCGTGAGGACTCCAGAACATTCTGGACAACGTACCTGTATGCAATATTATTGTTAAATATTAGGCACAGCTGGTGGGTGGCATACCGTTAGGCATGCTCATTATAATGCTCGCAGAATAGATGCAAGAATGATGACATTTGTGGGCACTCACGCTCGCGCCAAAACCGAGCAGTAACAAGGAGAGTGGCATTATCCGACGCGAACGCGGTCATGAGTTAACAGACCCGAACCAAATGCAGTAGACATCGAGGGCAGAGAGATACCATTGCAATGTTTTTTTTCTATATTTGGGAAACATCAAACTTAAGCAAGTTCAGACCGCCAGAATTTGAAGATGACGGGCAAAGCCCAACGGGGAAGGCCGAACTAGTGGCATCCTGCTTGGCACGTGGTAAAAAACTGCAAATTGCTGAAAAAGAGTAACCAGAACAACGGATCTGATGAACCAGCAGTTTGCAGTGATCTGGTTGGTCAATTTGAACCAAAAATTAGGACGATTGCCGAGGTTAATTGTCCTTGGACAGTTAAGTTTATGACCAGGCTCGCCAAAAGGGCAAGTCTGGATGATCAAGTGGGGGATTCACAATACGGTATAAGGTAGCTTGAATATCATAATAACAGTATGGAGAAAAACTGTATAGACTCACCGGCGTTGTTGTTTCGGGCGGAAAAGTTCCCTGGAAGAGTGATTTGGTGCTAACGCACAGGACAGAACGTGAACTAGAAACAAAATAATTGACCCTGTGGGGGCACAAACTGAAAGTCCACCGAGGTTGTTATATCCTGACGAAAGACTCAGCTAATTAGAACGAACTCGTCCCAGGGGCGCCTGGGGCCAGGCAAAGAATTTGTTCATGGTTGCGGGCAAATGAACAATTGGACTAGAGGGCACAGTCAAGAGTAGGAAGGGAATAGTTGCGGGTGTGCCATCAGACTGGGTATCGCGGTGCCATGTTATCATTACACTAACACACTTTGGTTTCTGAACAGCCCTATAACGGACATCATGTCTGAGGTGATTGAACTGGGGATGTGCAATTCTGTAGGCAGCGGGATTTTGGATTGTCCAAGGAGACTCATAAAGGTTGGCCGCTCAGTATTCGCACAATGGAATCGGTGTCTCGAAAGCTACGACGTTTTCAGGGTTGCCATTTCATAGTGTAGAATGTTTATGTATAATGTACATTTACATGCATTGTGCGAATTACCTACATTGGTGATTTGTTTAAGTGTGCGAATCTTCAAGGTCAATAAACACCACCGACTCTGAATACGTTACCTAATGTGATAATTAATCGCGAATTGCGGAAAAAGATGGCTCACTTACGGTGGACAGTTTTTTAAGATACTTTTGCAGCCGAAATAATTTTCCGAAAATACTAGAATCTACATGGCCCTCGTGGACGCGAAACATGCGAAGGTGCTATTACTGTAAACAACTTTTGCTCGATAATTACTGTTACCAGTGTAACTTGCGTAAACCGCAATCAATATTGGGGAGAAATCGTTCGAGTTTTTTCCCAATCAGCATCGTGTTCCAATATAGCTTGCGAATTATGCGAGGAAGACCATGACGTTGACCAATTAGCCACATAGAAAGTACGTCGGTAATAGCGGACAGCTGAACGAACCTAGCTGACGCACACGACTAACATGCGGCTAGGGGTCCACGATGCCTAATCAGCTGACCGGAGCGCGCCTGTCCATCTCTACCGGGGAAAAGGTCGAAAATAGACGGTATAAGACGTTTAGTTGTACTGGTCATTCGACCTGTACATATGTCCTGTCTGGAGGCGCATTGACGTCTTCGTGCTGATTGTTCATTTTGCCAATGACTTCCTGAAAGGAGAGGAAGATATAAGTTAGGTTATCGAAACATCACCATGAAGCATGCAGCCGAAAAAACGGAGGGAATACTCACCTTAAAATGGGAGCACTTTAGCGGCTATAATATCGTAGAGGCTTGTTCGCACAATGCCATCTTCAGCGGCTATTTCCCATGCCTACTTACTGTATCCATCAATAAATACGAGACTTACATGAAAAGCATGATATCTCATTAACAGACAATTTGTTTAGAGCTGGTGGGCTAAATGAAATCTTCTTCGTCCCTCTCATTTAGCTGGCGCTCTGAAGCGCTATTCGTAGTGGTCAGATATTTACTCACGACTGTCTAGCAGTTCCTCCTTGGACCCGAAATCGCGGACACACAGATTTTCGGGACACTCTGTGCTGGGTTTCTGTGCTTCGGTCCAGATCAACAGCATAAGACGGCCTCTTGGAGTACCGGGTTGCAGGATCACCTTTGCGTTTTCTGGACGGGCCGGGGGCTAAGAACGGAAAGTAGATAATTCCTCCGTGGACTCACCTTTGGGACAAGTCTGAAGAGCATCACCGCACAGCGGGCAAGGTTGGCCATCGCAACAATCGACGTGATATGATACACGATCGGTTGGACGCCAGCGGTCACTGATAGTAGTCGGCCGTCACAGAGCACACAAAAGCCCAGGTCGGTGTCCCTAGACCGCCATCTCGGTTGAGGTGCAGTATCCTCGACCACCGACGGCAGGCCATCGGTTGCAGACTTTGAGCCTTGTCGCAGCAGGATATGCCCTTGAGCAATGAACTGCTTAAAGATGGCTGTGGCCCTTCTGGGTTCCAGCTTCTGAAGGCCATCCATTACTCTGTTCAGTTGTTTACGAAGGACGTCCAAAGCTGGTGGTTTGGGAACAAGTGTAAGGGGTACACCTTTTTCTGGTAGGTTGTAATCCGACAGCCACCGTTGGTGGATTGGGAAGCAAGCTAAGAATAAATTTATGAAAAATATTTCATACTGCTTGAAACCGACTGATCTCTGAATACAGATAACAGATGTATGCGGGGAAGCCACATCGCCTGATAGAAGGGGCATGTGCATTCTCCAGCACCGGTGTCAACAGTCTGTGTGCACCTGGGTGTTTGCACCACAAATTATAAGTTAGTTAACGTAGGCTAACCTCGCCTTGTTTGTTCCCACACCATCATAGTGCAGCCTTGGTGGTCGCGGCCCTAAGTGCCTCAAAAAGGGGGAACGGGCATACGTAGTCATTCGACAAACCACGTTCAGAACGTAGCTGTCACCCTCCAATATTTGCCGTTGGTCACAATGATACGACGTATGCATCTCGAACTCTCACATGAGCCACTGGGCGTGCCGGGACACCTTTTGTATGGCATGCTCCAGTGTGTCAAAGTGGTGAACGCGGTCTTTGAGGCGGCCGTTAGCATTCTCCAGACGGTTGTTGGTCACATTACCAAAGTGGACCATTCCGGATTGTGCGTGTACGGCCCATTTTCGGGTAATGTACAGCCAGCGAGCAGTTAGATAAGATAGAAATCGCGGATCAGTGCGGCGCAGTATCTGCAGATCTTGGCGGAATCTGTGTGCCTGTATTACGATAAACAAAAACCTACTGTACGGCGTTGTCCAGGCGTGCCATGCGGTGGAATATGTGCCGGCTGTTTGCAGAGTGTGCCTATGACCATAAATAAATGGTTATAACATGATACATACGTGCTTCCTGATAGCTTTTCTGACATGAAAATAGCACAGCATTATATCACAGCCGAACACTACTCTTGCAGCACGCATTTGCGCCGCCAGCTTGTCCATAACGAAAGTCCTAACTGCATACTGCTCTCCCATCATTTCCTTGAACAGGTCAAACAGTTTACGCGTAGGAGCAAACTGTTCGCTCTCCATGAATGCATACATAACCGGGTGACCGGTACCCATGCCGTCCGTTATCACGAAAGTATACAGCTTGTATCTACAGGCCAAATAATAGGTACTATAAAAATACCCAAAACGGTCGGTTGCGTGCGTTCCGTCTACATCCGGAAAGCGTCGGAACAACGCTATCTGCTGCCATCGGGAGAAGCATATGTGGCCATAATGACCCTCTTCTGACTGCCACACCAGCACGCGTCCGGCCTCCCGAAGTTTAGCCAGGGCCGAAGGCATATCCTCTGCCACAATAAAACGCAACTGTGCGGCACTACTCAACATAGAAGTTTGACATTTCCGGTGGTAGTTGTGTATATCCTGAGTAGTAAGGATCCTGCCTAATTCATCGGCCACAGACTGCCGCAACTTACACGATGGTGTTCCATGTTTCAGAAGGGTCCTGCACGTGCCCAACTCGTCTTCCGTTAGCTGTCGATTAGTCGGAAGCCGATCCTACAAAAACTTTGGCAACCTAGAATTGTGTTCGAAAAAATGAGAGGTGACTGTTAGGTGGTTTCTTTGCTTCCGTAGACAAAACCTTACTGGACAGCCGGTGCTTCGAGTACTGTTTTTTATATACAAAACAAGCCCAGCTTACTAGCTTCTTCGGATTCCCCGACTTTCCGTCGGTCTTGGCGGTCGCCTGCTGCATTTGTAGCAAATCTATTCGTAAAGCAGAACAGTCTTGGTGCTCCGATTACTGGAGCAACGCGCAAATACCACATAATTATCCTTCATGTATTATTTAAGGCCTTCTCAAATGCCGTGAAGGATGAAAAGGATACAGCCCCAAATTTCTCAACAAACGCATGTGAAGCCACTTCTGAAGCCATAGCACAGCATGTTCAAAGTCGAATGTTCGCCAAAAATTTAACAGAGATCAATTAAAACAAATTGCATAAAAACGAAGGCTGATTAGTGTAATTTTTGGTCTGAGCACAAATGCAACAAAATGCCACACTTTGGCTTAAAAAGTTTTATTCCACCCGCAAAGGTTTTGCAGGAAAAAGCATTGTGCGTCCAAGGCGCGGCTAAAGGTGGACCAATGCCGATGTAAGTTCTTAGGTAATTTTTGGTTCGGTTGAAGATCCCTTTACATGTGAAACACAGGCCAGGTGGAGTAGATACCGGCATAAAGGGAGTTCGACTCAAGTAGTGCCAAGGGTTGAAGCTTGGAAGGACACAGAATAGGATGAGGTCGGTAAGGCCTGGTGAGTTTGAGGAGGTATTAAGTAGCATATGGCCCATTACGAGGAGAAAAATTTACAGTTGTGGTGGCGATCAAAGGTGGCAAAATAGGACGGGATAGGGGTAGACTTGTGTTTAGTAGTCTAGCAATCACAGACTGGCTTGGTGACCCAGAAATCAAGGACTGACTGGGCTGGCCAATATAATGTTATTATGGTGCAAGAGGCATAGAAAACAGTGAGTATGCGGAGAAGTGGTGGGATAAGCCACAGCAAACACATGGAATGGTAGGGTTGAACCCTCAAAATGATGGACTGGTTCATCTAGGATTTACTGCGTGCGTTGGAATTTACCATTATTTAGGAGGGAAAGTGAATGTAAAAGAAAGGGTCACCAGTCCCCGGCGCACTGCTATCAGCCTCAATCAAGAAATGGTGCGTTGCGAAAAAAGCTTGTAATGAAGGATTGGAAATTTCATCGTATTTTTGTTTGTTCATTACAGGTGATCACTTTTGTAATCAGTGGATTGGTGTGTGTTGAGGTTGATTGACAAAATGTGTCTAAATGCGGCGCAACCCAAACTAAGACGAGGGTGGCCACGTCTTCATACCTCAATG
>SJOL01000733.1:28661-68615 GCA_004794785.1 Opisthorchis felineus | reverse complement strand
GCCTCTCCTGATCCGTTATTCTGGTTCCACTTTTCCTGCAGATTGAAGCTTTTCTTTTATTATTTTTATCCCGTACCAGACAGAAGTCCTCTTGCTATGCACTCCCTCGTATTGTTTTTGCCCGCCACTTTCAAATCTTAATGATCGTACCTTGTCTCATCTGATATCTTCCCCATGAGAAAGAGCCCTTATAATTTTGGTTCCCTACCCATGCCGCCTCAGTCGTGTCCAAGTCTACTTCGGATAATGCCCACTCTTTATGTTGCCGTCCCTATTCCTCGGAATACCCAGTACCCACAAACCCCACCCGTCATGCTCTTATTCTGACTGTAAATTTGTGATCATGCCTGAAGTAATGCTACGCAGTTGTTGAATATAAACATCATTATCAATAAAAGAAACGCGCAAACAAGCTGCTTGATTGAAAAGATAGGTCAGATGGTGTTCACTGACTTCAGCAATGACTTCAACGTAGTTCATGAGGGTGAATTATTTAAAAAGCTGTCCACGTGTGGATGCCCTGAGAGGTATGATTCGGTGCATTGTGGTATTCGTGTTCCACCCAACGTTTTTGTGAGCAGACTTACCAAGTTATTTTCAAGACACCGTTCATCAGCGGCGAACTACAGGGTTCTGTCCTGGGGATTATTATTATTTTCCCACTGAAGTGGTCTGCTTGAGGTGCTTTGATAGCCCACATCAGCGTACACACTTGGAAGCATACCTGACGTCCTGCAAGAGGACCCGGAATGTCAGTGGCAGCACCCTATCGATACTAACGGATGCATTTGCTTACATTTTGGCAACAAGACGTGCATTGATGCGCTTCACCTGAGAGAGACTTTAGTTGGAAGATGTCGTTGCAGATGGTGTCTGAGTGATGAAGATGTTCACGCCCAAACGACAATCTATACAAGCAGGGCTTGCATGGTGGGTCAAGGAATATGAGTGACTTTTTGGCAGTCACTGGCCAAGCTGCCACCAACAGTGTTGAAAGCACTCACTCTATGCGACACATGTGAGGTTACGCTTGGAATATGAAGGCGTCATGGTCCACAAATCTACCAACGGAGGGAACCAAACCGAACGTGTTCTCAGGGTGGCTAGGTGTGTGTTGGAAATGATGAAAGAGGCTAGATATCAGGACGGGCTGCAGTCGCTGAATGCCTGCTTTGTAGTCATCGGCGGACCAGGAGCCAAATCCTGCGGATACTGGTCTGTAATTAGGTCAGCTAATTAGTTTGGATGATGCTGGAGTGTTCTGGCCTCACGAGCGAACGACTGTCGAGTGGATGCAGTCTTTTATTCTTCCCGGCATCAATAAACAATGCCGTGATCGCATTCCGTGAATTGTGTCTAATTTAGAAAACAAGCGTTATCCTCAACGGATTTGACTACCTGGACGTGGGCACCCAAAACCTGAATTACAACGTTACAGAGACCCTAAATCCCGACTAGCTGTATCGACAAGATTTTCTCCCAAAACTTTCGCTTAAGACGAGTAGTCAAACGAGACCTAGGAAATTTCTAGAAATGATGTCTGTTGAGATAGACCAGTAAGCGCGGTATGAAACCAGTTTTCGGCACTGTCGTGGGTTAGTTAATTTTCTGGTCAAAGGCCATGGAACCCTGGCATGTGTTTGTTGGACACTGTACGCTATTTTCGTTAGACCTGATGAAACTAATACGTGAGCAGCGTTGTGAAGATCGACCCTTGACTTTGGATGTAATCCTCGAGTGAAGGTAAGGGTAAGCTAGGATCTATCGGTATAATTATTGCACGCAGACGCCTTCTGTCTTGGTCAACCTTTCCGAGGTACTCCTGCTAAAGTGAGCGGTTCAGTTACTACGAAATAATTTGAACACGTTAGGGACAGAACTGTAACGCGATTGCCCCATGACGATAAAGCAAGAAATTTCAAATGTATGCGGGATATCTGAATAAGAATAAGTTAAATCTATGTATCGGACTTGCCTCTTTTTAGCTGAAGCTCACTAAGAGGTGGTTCACTGTCGGTAATTAGGCAAAGTCAACGCAGGATGAAACAGTTCCGTCCGAATTTAGACGCTGTCAACCTTTATTGACGTCGGCGTAGATGCCGGTGCCAAACCAATTCAGCAACACGCCGACCCCCTTGGTCGTTCCGAATTTTGCCGACGTAGATTCTGACGGTGGTGCAAATTTTCGTGTTTTCTGGGCCGCTGAGTTGTTTGGTTGGGCTTAAACATACGGGTTCCTCCACGCTCCGTGTATTTTTGGTTCGGAATGGAAGAGAAAAAAAACGGCATCGTTGGTAGTGCAAAATCCATGTCCCGTGTTCTCTTTTACGAGTTGCATGCTTCAACCGCGCACAATCATTTCGAACAACAGGTTTTGCCGTTCACCGGCAAATTCTCATGATTATGCGCGATGGGTCCATTTGCATTTCTTTTCCCATCAGATATTTACTCAACTTGTTGTTTTCGCTAAAAAATACCTTGTCTCTTTGTCACACTACTTTGTGATCTTTATATCCCTGGTTGCTGTCGCGACCAGGCCTGGGCTTCTGAATATCTCTGTATGAAATATACTGATGTATAAACCTGTGGTATCAGTATAGAGCGAGCTGCCTCTCCAGACCCACCGAAAATCTCCTATTTGACTGATACCGATTGCTGTAGGATCCAGCAATAGTCCTTCTGGAACAATTTGTAATTTAAATTGCGGTGCGGAGACACTCTGGACGCATGATTTAGGTGGTGGATGGAGCGTGAATGCTGAGAGCCTGGAAGTTCAAATGATGCGTATCCTCAACTCTTTCTAGCGGGAGACTAGCAGCGTGAGAAGTTTTCTGTCGAAGGTATGGGGAAAACCAGATAAATACAGTGAGTAGCAACATTGCCCATTAGGAGGTCTATGGGACTGAAGAACAATCAAGAGGATTCTTCTATAAGCTTCCCACGGATGCAACTAAGTCTAGTTGAGCAGTAGCTGGATAAATCATTTCCTCCCTTCCTCCACCCGTGAATTGTTTAGATGATGCCTCCTGTTCTCATTGTCCACTAAGGTTCAGAAGCAAAAATGAAAATGAAGATGATCGCACGGGAGAGCATTTGCACGGATGTACTCTCCGGGGACTTCCGAAAAAGTGCTTCTCAGAGGAAGGAACCGCTCAGGCCACATATTCTGGGCAGACTTGTACGGTGCTTGACTACAAACTCAATAATTATTGACTGAGTGGCTTGTGGAAAGGTATACAATGGCCTAGGTGCTTACGTCTTCTTTTGCTGGGATCTTATACCCCAGAAATATTTGGAGGACGTCTGTGCTTGGTTAGGTGTTGCGCTCAGTTGTATCGCGAACAAAACTTAGCTGCTATATAATTTGCCCGCAAAGAGTGATATGGACCTTGGTATCCTTGACGCGGTTTCATGGGGTAGTCGGCGTAAGTTGTCCGTTTGTAGTTTTTTAACGTAAGGATAAGATCTGATAATTTTTGTTTGGTTGGACGAGAACATAATATAAGGAATGCTTCATGGACCTCCGTTGGCTGCAATTGTTCATGTTTTCTGGGAGAAAAATACTGACGGATCCAACTGGATCCCAGTACCCACAATGATTAGCAAGAAGTGAGCTGTCAGGTACAAAGAGTGGTTACCGATGAGAAAATTAGACTCAAGTGCAGTACATCATGACCACTGGTGAGTAAAGGGGATAAGATAGTGATTTTATTGTACCACCTACTTCGGTGAGGATGAGCTATAGGTTCATGAATATCGGTCGTTCCAGATTCTTGTGGGATGATCGGGGCGCTGGTTCTACTGTAGCTGTGTAGGCACACATGAAGACCAAGGGCCAGGCAGGTTGCATGCAGATAAAGTTTGGCCGAAAGTTTGCCTACTGAGTTCCCCAGGATCACAGTGTAGCAGCCAGCAATATCAGCTAGCGAGCAAAGTGCCCCCGTAATAGCACAACTCGGTATTTGCTTACGGCTTATTGGGTTTTCCTCTCCATACCATCAACAGCAATAAGTGTAGTCAGGTAACTTATATACAGGCGGTTCATTTTACAGGACACAACAGAAGAGATAGATAGCTTTTGCTCACGGTTATTCTCCATCAGTTAACAAATGGTTGCCTTTCCTGACTGCCCATCGTCAATCAACTTACCATTAAAGCTGGACGGATGTTGTCTTGCCTATCAGCTGAACCAGGCAAGGTAGCCCTGGGCGCTAAAGTTCATTTACGTTTGATGACAATTTTTTTACCTTGAAGCATTCGGCACCTCACTGCTATACGAGCCTGGTGAACACACCGCCTAACGAGTACCAGACACGACCCCAAGAATAGGTCCCCTAACAGACTGCGATACACGCAGAAATTGGCTGCATATATCTTCCTTACCGTGATGGTTTTCGTGCGCCAAGAAAATCGGCAGTTTTGCGTGCTTTACTTGACTTTAAACTGAGTGGTCCGTTTTTAAACTTGTAACAGCAACTTCATTCACTAGTGTCGGCTAATTTGACCGTTTACTGTGAATTTTGAGTTGATATTCCCATTCGCATTGAAAGGAATTTAACGGGGAGTCCCAAAGTTTGCGGTTTTACACTCGACATTTTATCATTCTCCCGATGAACGTTGACGCGATCGGTCATCGAAGCGAATAAATGGGAAAGTTTCCATTTTTAATGACGGACCGGGATTCGCTGAACATCTTATTTGCACTACATTTCTGTTATGTGATCTGAAGTCGCTCTTCGCCTCAGGTCAATATTGTCAGGTGCTTCGTGGGGTTCGATCGGTTAAGCCAAGAGCGGAAACATCTGGAAGAGGAATTGCCACTGCCAGTTGCACAGCTTGTTAAATTTTAGCTGAAGAAAAGGCATCTGGATTGGAAACATAGGGCTATGAAGTCGGAAGCGCTTCTGATTGAAATCTGAAAACATTGGCCACTTCTACACCCCCTTGACTGACTTCAATGTGCACTTTGTGTCTGTTAGTGCGCCTGAATCAAGTTATATAGCTCTGGCCCCGGGGTGTGCCCTGTTCACATGAATCTAAACGAACCTCGTGGTTTCCTCTGGATGGATAAGCCTTTATTATGGATTCTTTTAGGAGAGGGGAGGGAGGGGAGAGGGGAGGGAGAGGGGAGAGTAAATGGCTCCTTGAGCAAGGTGACAGAACTTGATCGGCCCTATAAAACTTAAATGGTGCGCATCGCTACTTTTAAATCAGTCGATGTCTGAAAGGCATTGTGTCATCCTTCGAAACTCTGTGAGGTACTAGTCCGCGCCCTTCGTGCCACGCACCCACGATGTGGGTATTGCAGTGCATATTTCGTTTAGATTACTTTGATGAAACACTCCTTGTTAGTTTTTAGGTCTGCCAATCTGTTATCTGACATATTAGGAGCGGTTTTGATAAAGAACACTTTTGTGTGGACGTCAACTTCTACGATAAGCGCGTGTAGCAAGAGCTAATCGTACCAGTTCCTTTTTCTACCACCAGCACACAGTGCTCGCTGGGTCTTCAGAGAAGCTGTGCTTGATTGTGTACGGTGGTGTAGGGTTCATTCCTCTACGTGGTAGTTCTAGTCAAACTCTGAAACTGCTTTTTAGACGTTGAACTTAAGCTTCAACCGAGTGGCTCATCTGGAAGTTCTGGCATCCATTACTTTATTCATCACCGTTTGTTGCAGTGGACCAAGCCGGCAACTTATGTGGTCCTCGGAGAACCCGGCAACAGAGGGCACCCACTCAAAGAGTTGGCTGGACCCAATTGATGGTAGATTCAGCAGGCTCAGCAGGTGCATACAAGGGGGCGAAACCGAAGGTTCGTAGACTCGAAGTGATGATTTTTGTCTCTGTAGTCAGATTGGAGAATGGGTACCTGAGGGTAATGCACACGGTCCTTTCTCAGCATTTAGGATGACAGGCATGAAATAATTGGTGAGATACATACTACATGCGGTTTAACCCAACATGGACCAGGAGCTGCGTTTGAGTGGGGGATGAAAGTAGTCAAAATACAACCTGTTGTGTGGACCAGCGTATGTACACCACACAGGTGTTTAAAGCATCTATAAAACCTTTGGAGATTCTGAAAGCGTAGACGGCTGTTGCAGGGGAGTGAAAAGTGGAGAAAAGTTGTCGTTGAAGTGTCTACTTGTCTACACGAAGCAGCCGCATTCTTGGCATCACTTGACAGTGGGAAGGTTGACTGTTTACCAAACCTCTCTGAAACGTTGGTGGAGCCCCTTGAATAAGCACATCTATATCGATTTGGGAAAAAGGAAGGACGGTGAATTGAAAATGAGTTGCTTGAGTTACATATCTCTCCTTACAGAGCTCAAGTAAACGAAGAGTTCTCAAAAAGTGGACATCTTTCGGCGTGTGGTTTGCAAAGACACGGATGACTCGGGCAAAAAGTTTGATGCACTAGTTAAACTTGGGTGTCGATACAGACTGTTCAGCAAGGGCATGATGAATTTAGGGGTTGGGCGCGGATTCGTCTTTGGAAAGTGACAGAACAAAAGCTGGGGTTGAAGACGGAACTTCGTCGAATTAAGCAACTAATAACTGATCGATACCAAAGGAACCAAGGATGCCTCACAATTTCTCATAAGGTGATTATTGTGAAGATAAAATAATTATGTTCTGTGTCTTTGGGATTAAAGCTGTAATGAACAAGCTCAAACGGACGATGAAGGACATGCAGTGAGGTGGGTATTAATCTGGGATTACCTCGGATTTACGTTGGCTGTTACACACGATGCCTCTGTGATGAACATGATTGATGCTCTATTCATTGCTCCATTCATCATTCTCTTGTTTTAATATTCCAAGTGCTGCATACACACATCAGTTCGAATACATACGTGCTACTTTTTACGCTGTACTCAATTCAGCATTTCTAGTTCGTCTGTTTATACCGATATACGTGCTCAACTCAACTACTACATTTTGGCGTCACGATTGGAACAATTAATCATGCCTGCCGACATGAAACCATTAAATGTTAATTCAGCTGCGCGAGATGTAGAGGATTATTCTGAACGGTTTGACATAAGGTGTCTTACAAAATCCGATATGGATGATAAAAAACTCACGGCATATTTTCTACATTTTGTTGGCAAGAATGCGTATACGTTGATGAAGAATTTAGTATATCCTGAATCCCCAATCGATATTTCCTATAATACATTGAAGAAAAAAGTTCTGCAACACATCAAACCGATTGACTTCGCAGCAGCCGAAAGAGCTAGGTTCATTATGTTGACCCGCTCCCATTCTCAGTCGGTTCGGGATTTTGTATTGCAGTTACAGACACAGGCAGCCAAATGTGACTACGGTGCCCAGTTAGAAGATCAACTGCGTGGTAGACCCATTGCTGGTATTCAATTGCCTGAATTACAACAGAGGCTGCTGCTGTGTCCAGATCAAAAATTTCAAACTATTCGGAAAATTTGCGAGCAGTATGAAGATTTGAAGCGGGTAACGAAGACTGAAGAAGCAGTGTTGTTGAATTATTCTAAAAGAAATAATTCAAGGATGCAAACAGACAACAAATTCAAACCTCGAAGACATTTTCGTGCTCCAAATTCATCAATACGTCGCTCCACAGATCGTAATTCCAATTCAGAGGTTCAAAAATTTGGAAAACGTGAATCTTGTAGACGAAATCATTCCAGATATTCATGCCCTCACAGGAAAGCGAAGTGTTTTATCTGCGAGAAAACGGGACGTATTCAACTCGTCTGTAAGTCCAAAAAATGTGTCACTTAACTTCTGCTCCAAATACTGACGTGAAAGCATTATCTGAAGACATTTCTACCCTTCCTTTATCTATTTTGCCCCAAAATTCGTCACACGTTTTTAAAACTTTGATATCCGCTTCTGGTTAAAAACATGAGTTCATTGTTGACACTGGTAGCGTTGCGTCCATTATTCCACAGTCTGTTCAAACTGCATTTTACCCGTGTTGTGATAGAGCCTACAGATGTTAATATCCGCGGTATCACTGGACATCCTGTACCTCTAGTTGGCAGTTGCAAGTTTCCTGTGAGATTGCCCCAAGGTACCGCTGTCGATTGTAACTTTTTAGTTTCAACCTCGGGACCATCGATTATCGGACTCAAAGTTTTGCGCTCACTGCAAACTAGAATCACCTTACTGACTTCTGCGAGTGAGGATGAACTCAAACAACTGATTGTTAGATGTTCTCAGGCTACACGTGGCACGCAAATACCTAAGGTGAAACTCGAAACTACAGGAGATCCCATATCTCTTAAGAGACGAATAATTCCGTTTGGCTTACGGGAAACTGTTCGTTAAGCATTGAATTCAATGTGTGAGAAACGAATATTGACTCCTGTGGAATCATCAAATTGGGCAACTCCGATAGTTACTGCACTAAAGTCTGATGGTATTACTGCGAGAATTTGTGGAGACTACCGGCTAACGCTAAATACCCGATTACTACAACGTGCATGCACTACAGAAGAGCCTGAAGATGTACTTTATCGTTTATCTGGTTCAAGTATGTTTTACAAAATTGAACTAAAAGATGCCTATCTTCAAATACCACTGGACGAAGCCTCTAGTAATCTTACCGTGATCAACACACCTTTTGGGTTATTCCGATAGAGTTTCTTTCTCTTTGGCCTGAATGTTTCACTAGCTGTATTTCAACAAGTTATGAATACTACTACAAAAGATTTAGAGGGTGTTGAGACGTACCAAGATGATGTCATAATACATGCTGCTGATAAGGCTACCTATGATATGCGTCTGTTGTCTTTGCTAAGCCAATTTTCTGAGTTCAACGAAGCCATTCATCCTGCTAAATGCACATTCAGTGTTTCATCAGTTTCATGCCTCGGCTACATTGCGAATGGCAGTGGTTTTAAACCGGATACAAACCGTTTATCTCCTTTAGTAAATGCGCCATCACCAACCCATCTACAAGAACTGCGTTCTGTTCTAGGAGCACTTCAGTATTATTCTCGTTTCATTCCTAACTTTGCTAAACATGCAAGTTGTTTGTTTGATGTCATATCTGCTAATAAATTTTCTTGGTCGTCCAACCATGAAAAACATTACGTGCATTGCTTCGTCATCTTCAAAATTCAGCTGTTTTGAAACCATTTTCCGCCAAACATCTCTCGACCATCATTACTGATGCTTCTCCCACTGGAATAGGCGCAATCCTTGAACAGTGTGGCAGACCGGTGATCTGCATTTCCCGTCGACCCTCAAAAGCCGAACACGGGTATTCTCAGACTCAACGAGAAGCACTTGCGGTATATTGGGCTGTCAAGCGGCTCCATAAGTACCTATTTGGATCAAACTTTACCATTGCTACTGATCACGAGGCTTTGAAGTTCTTGTATCACCCTACAACATCTCTAGCGAAGTCATCTGCTGCTATGGTGCAACGATGGATTATTGCACTGAGTTCGTATACCTACACAGTTGTTCATCGTAGTGCAAAAATGGTTCCCCATGCCGATTTCTTGTCCAGAATTCCACCGTGCGACTCCAATTCAAACAATTCAGATTGTTTATTGATTCAACCATTACCAGTCAAGCGGGATACGCTTGTTGCTGACACTAAAAGATATTTTGCTCCCATATTTTCTGCGCTGCGACGTGGCTGGACACAGCAAGAGCGACGTCGATTTCCTGCATTTTACTCTTGCCGCGAAAGTTTGTCTATTACTCCGGATGGTTTGTTATGCTTTGAGGATTAAGTTATCATTCCACCGACTCAGCGAGTGGCTGTCCTTGAAGAGTTGCACTCTGGTCATCTGGTTTTTGATAAGATGAAATATCTTGCACGTGTGTCATGCTGGTGGCCGGAACTGGATGCTGACATCAAGTGTACTGCAAAAAATTGTGTTAAGTGTGCACATAAGATTCATAGCATATCTTCACAGTGGTATCCGTGGTCAGTTACTTGTGAAACATGCCGACTACTGTGGTCCTTTTCTCGGTAAATACTATGAGTTAATTTTAATTGACGCATATTCACGTTAGCCTGAAGTTTTTCTGACTACTTCTCCGAGTGCTAAATTCACACAAAAAGCATTGAGGAAAGTATTCAGCCATGAAGGTGTACCGACTGCTTTGGTCACTGACAACGGCACACACTTCTGCAAAATCCCTCGAGGAATGGCTAAAAGGCCTTGGATGCCGACATCTGTTTACTGCTCCACGACATCCCCAGTCGAATGGGCTTGCTGAGAATTTTGTCCGAACACTGAAATCTGCCAGTACTTCACTCTCTCCTACTTTTTTTGTGGAGTTAGACCGTGAAATTGATAATTTCCTAATGCAATACAGAAATGCCGTCCATTCCGTTACTGGGAAGAGTCCCGCATTTCTTTTTAAATCTCGCTCGTTGCGCACAAGTCTTGACTGTGCAAAACGGTGGATGTTACGTTTTTCAAAGGCAATGATTTACGGACTGCTACAGGAATAATACTTTCATCAACTGGCAAACGTATGGTCACAATTCTCGAGTTGGATGATCTCTCTTGTCACCGGAGACACATTGATCAGGTTGAGTTCAGTACCAGAGGTCAGTCGGTTAACGGCACTCCTGCTGTTCCAAATACTAATGAATCCTTTGTAGATGACCTTATTGTACCCAATCAAAGCGTTATCTCCGAAGTACAAACCACCTGTGAAGCACCTGAAGATTCTAATCTGAGAAGATCCGAAAGATTACGATCAAGACCGCCGCTGAACCATAAACATCCACACGCTCGTGCAAGGTGTGGAAGATGGGATGAACATGATTGATGCTCTATTCATTGCTCTATTCATCATTCCCTTGTTTTAATATTCCGAGTGCTGTACACACACATCAGTTCAAATACATACGTGCTACTTGCTACGCTGTACTGAATTCAGCATTCCTAGTTCGTCTGGTTATACCGATATACGTGCTAAACTAAACTACCACAGGCTCATTTGGGTATTAGGTTCTGTTCACCAGTAATGCCAACATCAAGTGACATCACGCCGGGCAAGATTGCTGCCCAAACCCTATCCCCGTGAGTGCACCCGAAATCCGCCCGTGCAGAATTGGATCACCGAAAGTAACTCAGACCTGTGCATGTCAGAGGAGATGGCCATAGCGGAAGCCGTCAGCTGCTGATAAAGACGTTTGGCAGAGGCCTTAGCGACTGGGTGGTAAGCGGTCTCTCCAGGGTGATCCCAATTAAGAAACGCACATTCTTTGTCTAATCATATAAATACGATAACCGCCAAGTATCAATCCGGGGCTGGAGTGTCTTAATTTGCAAAGCGCATGGAGCTGTCATGCTTTATCTGATCGCACACTCGTAACAATTTTCTTCACACCTTCAACTATGCTTTCTCGCCCTAAATACCACCATACAGTTGACCATGACCGAGCCAACACTGAAGCAAGTCCTTTGTTGATCTACTAAACCCTTCGTTTAGGCTTAGTTATCTCAGTGCCTTTCTGCACATTGAAAGTGTTATAGGCAGCTTTTGACCGGCATTTACGCACCCGGCTACATGTTGTACGTCCTCCTTGGGTGCCCCACCTGGCAACTCACCATAAGAAGACTATTCTGCGAGTAGTTTCCACTAAAATCCACTGAGGTTTGCCGTGGCTTTCATAAGTATGCACCTTTATCATACCGGCTAGTACAAGCTCTGTATTTGGATTACCAAGCGATGATTATCCGTCTCAGCGACAAGTGCTGCGGAAAAGCACAATAACAGAGCCCTCAGCTCGACCTAAACAAGCCCGTTCGAGTCCATGGCGCCACCAAAAACACGCAGAAAAGAATAACCTCAACCCAAAGCAAACGTAACCAACTTTACCGACGGCTGCAACGGAGAGTAACTTTATATGTGCTGCAGAAACATACCTACCCATCTTCGTTAGCCACCCAATCATGTTCGAGATTTAACTAACATTTATAATGAACATGTGTCTGCCTGCGCCTCACCGACTCGTTTACCCTCACACCAGAAAAGCAATTTGTTCGTATTCCCACCACTCTCGTTTGGGCGGTCGTCTTGCTGTTCTGGCGTAATTATTCCGGTGAGTCCACGCCAAAGGGAAGCACCGGACTCGAGTTTCGCTCTTGTTAGAGCTCATCAATAGTGCATATCCTAAGGCCGTGCCGGGATTTGAACTCCGAACATCTGACATGCGAGGCGGGCGTGTTACCACTACTCCACCAATGCACGTTGGACGCATCTGAATTTTCAAGTCTGAACAGGCGAACCTGCTCACGCTTGAGCGATGTGTTTGGTATGCCCGACTCATCAAATGACGACCCATTAACTTTCCTGGTTGTGACGATCGATTGTCCCGCCAGTCAGGTAGCGTCACAGATGCTTGAAACCCACTGGGCAAACGACAGTGGTGTGAATATGAACAAAATACCTATCCCGCAAAAACCCCACTAAAAGCAATTTGCTATCGCTGAACTTAATTATTCTTCCCAGTCTTCATACATCGATGTTCATTATTCCAAACCCAGACCTCATTCTTAGCAGACGTGGTCCGCAATCAGGGGTTCTGCAAAAGTAAAATAATTAGAAAACTAATACCTTTTTACCAAACCCATCGTTCTGGACCACTGGCAACCTATCTAGAATAAAAAGAAATACGCAGGAAACCCTTCCTGTTGCCACCAAGACCCAGTCAGATTTGGGTAGCACAATCCCGTGAGGCATTCACCACAGATGCTCTCCAGTAGAAACAAAACAGCTAGAGAGTGCTTCTTTGCTTTTCAGCAAAGACCGACAAAATCCTAACGGAGGCCTCATAAACACGGTCACCATAAGTTTGGGTACGCTGACTAGTGAGCTGTCTGTACAGAACTTCCTTCTTTTTGGTGTACGTTCATAGTAATCCTCCTACATTTTGTTGTCCGGAGAAGTTCCCTCCAGGAGGAGTTAAAAACCCGTAGATCTTCCTCCGGTTTCTCAGACAGAGTGGACGAGAGGGAGTGCGAGTACATGCTTTGTATACACATGCGGCCCTGCCCATCCAGGTTGCCCTCTCTGATACCACTCCTGCACCTTTTTGCGATGCACTGGGGATTCAAATCCCGCTGCGCGGGTACGATTCTCTCATTCTCGGTGTGGTCTACCCTTGCCCCTCGAGTCTTCCGGAAGATGACCAATTCCTCATCCAAACCCTTGAGCAACTGTCCTCCAGCTACCACTTCACTCATCTCCTGCTGCTAGGTGACTTCAACGCTCCAAAGGCCCCCTGGATGGAGCCCTAGCGCGTCGGATCAAGTGGACCTTTTGCAGCGGCACTGACCAAAGTCGTTCAACAGAGCGCTTTGACTCAACATGTCGTTGCACCCACCAGATACCGCGCAGGCCAACAACCATCCCTCTTGGATTTGATCATCACCAACGAAAGACACTTCGTCGATCAGATGATAATTAACGCTTTACCAGGACATAGTGACCACTGTGTTCTGACCTTTGATCTAATCTGCTACTGGGCCAGAAATCCTGAGCCTCAAACGTGGATTCGAAACTTCTGCCGTGCATACTTCTCAGGAATGCGCGTCCCTCTTGAACAAGTTAAACTGGGACCATTGTCCAGAAAATTCACGAGGCTAACGCGATGTTCATCCCAAGAAAACCAGCACGCAGTCGGACGAGCCGCAAGCTACCAAAAAGGATTCGGCGTCTTCTGGAAAAGAGGTCTCAACTATTTTTCAAAAAGTTGACTACAGGAGACACAGAAGATGAGCTGGCATTTCGTAAAATGCGGAATCGCTGTAAATCAGAAATCCACCAATGGAACATACGAAAACAAGCCACCATTCTGAACCTCGTCCGGAAAAATAGAAATGTGCTGTTTAAATACATGAGGCCACCGCAGAAAAAAGCCATCCGCGTTATCCGTGAGGGACAGGAACGGAAAACCCACGAGTGAACCAATAGTGGTATCTGAGGTCTACAGAGAACAATATGCAGGCCTATATTCAGCACCAGCGTCCTCGTCACATCCAGGCTAGTCAGGGAGTAACTACGGACGGCCTCTAAACGAATCTTGGGCGAAAGCCTCGATCCCGTGTATCAATCCGTGAATCCATGAATCCGTGAATGTCTCTAGCCCGTGGAACCCATTATCACCACGTAGTAGTGGACAACGTGGTTGTTAGTTCTCGAGAAGCAGCGTCTTTTATCGAACCAGGACTGAGATTGTTTGAAAAATATATGCAAGCTATGTATAAAGGAAGTTTAGTATGCCGGCTAGTGTTAGTTCTGTTGGAAGGGTACAACGAAAGCTGAAGTTCGACAGTTTTCAAGTATCCAAACAAGCCACAAAGCCGTGGCTTGCGACTCGAGACCACTAGTAAACCCAGCCACGACAGCTGCGGAACCACTCAAGGCTTATGACCCGTACTGTCTACAGACTGAGTTTTCTTTGCTGTTCAATTATTTTGCTTGAATCCTGCATCCGGTTTCCAGAAGTGCAGCACACGTACATGTATCGAGCAGGAATAACGTGCGCTGCAGCAACCCTACGGCCAATTTGCCTATGGTATTGCGACGAAAGTTCGGATTAAGGATAGGGGAGCTTAGTGTGGATAGAAGAGGCGACGCGGCACATATATGAGCGGCAAAGTGAAACTTCATACTCCCCACCAGGCTTGACAGAAGTGCATGCATTTGGGTTTTGTATAGAAGCTTAAGAAACAAGTGAAACTGAAGGGGTAGAAGATAGAAGGAAAAACAGGAAGGAGAGAGAAATAGAAAGTGGCGGAATTTTTATGTTTTACCTGTAGGCCTCCCTGGCAAATCAGGGTGCGCCGCGCATTGAAGCGTTAATACACGTGCCCTGACATATTGTCATCCAGCTGTGGTCACTAAGAGCCCCCCGTAAATCCGACGACGCCTGTTTCTTTATTTCACTATTGGCATACAACCGACGCCAACCTAAAAGTTGCGGTAGAGAGCATACGTATTCATCATTCCAATGCTTATTCAGCCAATATCCGTCTGCATGCTATAGGCCGTTACGGTGCATTTTGAAGATTCTTTCCTTTTGCCGTGACTCGATGTCTTGCAAGAATACAGTTAACCGTGCTGTTAGGGATTTCAGCATTAGCGCTCATGAAATCTCCGCGCCTACGCCTAATTCGTGGGTGTTTCTACGTTCACTTGCTCACTTAAATGGTTATGGGTGGAGTGGCCGCGCACTTGAAGCAAACCGAAAGTAATTTCGCCGGAGCTATGGGGTTTTCGAAATTGCGATTTTTACGGAGAGTTGTTGCAATCCATTTGCACATTCCAGTGATATGTCACTCATACCACTTCGCTCCGGCGATCAAACTTCCAAGGTCACTAACCACCGCCGGTTTTTATGTGGCACGAAGTCAAATCTCAGCATATTTTGTTGTTCCGTGGTGTTAGTTAAATAAGTGAGAATATCTAAAGAATGTCCAATGCAATTTCCACCCAAGCAAACAGTCGAATGGCGTTTGTAAGCGATTTACTCGTCAGACGTAGATAACCAGATGAGTTTGTTCGGGCTTCGGCACAAAGCAGGTTTATGGGAGGCTCGCATTTCGCTCAGTACACTGACGGAAGACAACTTGATATGTTATGCAGTCTTGATGCAGATGCTCACCTCCGTGGATGATCCCCATTGTCAGATGTGTCCAACTAATCCGTAGATAATGCAACGTTTTCAGATATCCGCAAGTAATCAACAACACACCAATATACTTCCCTTTGGAAATAGTAACGACCACTGACTGGAATACTTTATAAAGCCCAACGATAGTGCCGGAAAATAAGGTCAAACATTACCCTCCATCATGATAACCGCACGCGCTTTTGCCTACCCTGGCTAAGTATCACAACCGCTGGGTTCGTGCCAATATATGGGACTGATTAAGATCTCAGCTATGCATAAGAGCCCAATCCAAGGGTCAACAACGTCCCTCCATACTTATTACTTTATGCATTGTCGTTTACTTTGGCTACTTGTCGTAACTTAAAGGCCCATGCTGTTTGCACCGCCGACTATGAGGCCTTAACTATGCATGATAGCCTGATACGACGACCAACAGTGACCCTTCCTCGTCATGAACGTATGCTTTTTAATAATCATAATAGGTTTATTTCCAAACTTGTGGGGAACATGCCATTTGAGGCATGATCGGGTCGCTACGGCCCGTACGCGGCAGGCAACAACACAAAGGGGAGGAGGGTAAAACCAACGAGACATGCTTATCACGTGAAAAGCCACCGCAATTGTGGGAGCCGAAAAAAACTAGAACAAGGGGCGTGAGGTACGACTAGTTCAAAGAAGAAGCCGGCTGACATGAAATAGAACTGGAAACCCTTGCTGGCCATGAGTGACCTTGGGCGGTTGAGTAAATGGCCAGGGTCAGAAAAGGCAAAAATGCCGCGCCTTGGACGCACAATGTTTTTTCCTGCAAAAACTGTGTGTGGAACGAAACTTTTCACGCCAAAGAGTTGCATTTTGTTGCATATGTGCTCAGACTAAAAATCACACTAATCTGGCTTCATTTTTGCGCGATTTGTTTTAATTGACCTCCGTTCGAAATTTTTGGCGCACATTCGACTTTGAACTTGCTGTTCTATGGCTTCAGCAGTGGCTTCACACGCGTTTGTTGAGAAATTCGGGGCTGTATCCTTTTCATCCTTTGCGGCATTTGAGAAGGCCTTAAATCAATACATGAAGGATAACTTGTGGTAGTTGTGCGTTCATCTAGTATTCGAATCATTAACGCTGTTCTGCGTTACCAATGGGCTTACTACAAATACAGCAGGTGACCTCCAAGGCCGAAGGAAAGTCGGGGAACCCGAAGAAGCCAGTAAGCATAGCCTGTTTTGTAATAAATAAAAACAGTACACAAAGTACCGGCTTTCCAGCGCGGTTTTGCCTACGGAGGCAAAGGAACCACCTAACAGTCACCTCTTATTTTCTTGAACTCAACCATAAGTTGTCAGTTTTTGTACAATCGGCTTCCGATTAATCGACGGCTAACCGTAGAGGAGTTGGGCACCTGCAGGGCCTTTCCGAAATATGAAACGCCGTCGCGTGAGGTGCGGCAGTTTGTGGCCGATGAATCCGGTAAGATCCTTACTACTCAGGATATATACAACTACCGCCGGAAGTGTCCACCGGCTATGTTGAGTAGGTGCTGCATATCTGTGTTTTATTGTAGCAGATGGTACGCCTTCGGTCCTGGCAAAACTTCAGGAGACCGGACGCGTGCTTGTGTGGCAGACAGAGGGAGGTCATTGTAGCCACATATGCCTCTCCCGATGGCAGCGGATAGCGTTGTTCCGACGCTTTCTAGATATAGTCAATGTAGACAAGCAACAAACCATCTTGGGTAAGTTTTTTAAGGCACCTAATATTTGGTCTGTAGGTACAAGCCGTATACTTTTCTGATAACGGACGGCATGGGTACCGGTTGTCCGGTTATGTTTGCCTTCGTGGAGAGTGAACAGTTTGCTCCTGTGCGTAAACTGTTTGACCTATTCAAGAAAATGATGGGAGAGCAGTATGCAGTTAAGACTTTCGTTATGGACAAGCTGGCGGCGCAAATGCGGGCTGCAAGGGTCGTGTTTGGCCGCGATGTAATGCAGTGCTATTTTCATATCAGAAAAGAGATCAGGGAGCACGTTTGTATCATGTAATATGCATATATTTATGGTCGCAGACACACTGCGAACAGCCGGCACATATTCCACAGCGTGGCTTGCCTGGGCAAGACCGTGCAGTCGTTTTTTGTTTGTCGTAATACAAGCACACAGATTCCGGCAAGATCTGCAGTCTGTGCGCAGCACGGACCCACGATTTGTCTCTTATATAATGGCCCGCTGGTTGTGCATAACTCAAAAATGTGCCGTACACGTACATCCGGAATGGTTCACTTTGGTAATTTGACCAAGAACCGTCTGGAGAATGCGAAGGGCCGCCTTTGAGACCGGGTGCACCACTCCGACACACTGGAGTACGCCGTACAAAAGGTGTCCCGGCACGCCGAGTGGCTCATGCGAGAACTCGAGATACATACGTCATATCATTGTAACCGACGGCAAATATTGGAGGGTGACAGCTACGTTCTGAACGTGGTCTGTCGAATGACTACGTATGCCTGTTCTCTCGTTTTGAGGCACTTGGAGCCGTGACCCTCAAGGCTGCACTATGATGGTGCTGGAACAAACAAAGTGAGGTTAACCTACGTTAACTAACTTATAGTTTGTGGTGCAAACACTCGGGTGCTCACATACTGTTGACACCTGTGCTGGAGAATGCGCATGCCCCTTCTACCAGACGATGTGGCTCCCCTGCATACATTTGTTCCCTGTATCTAGAGCTCAGACGGTTCAAAGCAGTAAGAAATATTCTTCATATATTTTTTTCTTAGCTTGCTTCTCAATCCACCAACGGCGGCTGTCGGATTACAACCTACCAGAAAGGGGTGTACCTCTTACACTTGTTCCCAAACCACCGCCGACAGCTTCAGAATATGGAACCCAGGAGGGCCACAGCTATCTTCAAGCAATTCCTTGCTTAGGGGCATATTCTGCTGCGTGAAGACCCAATGTCTGCAACCGACGGAGTGCCGTCGGCGGGCGAGGATACTACACCTCAACGCAGATGGCGGTCCAGGGACACAGACCTGGGCTTTTGTGTTCTCTGTGACCGGCCGACTGCTATCAGTGACCGCTGGTGTGCAACGGCTCGTATAGCATATCACGTCGGTTGTTGTGAAGGTGAACCTTACCCGCTGTGCGTTGATGCCCTTCAGGCTTGTCCCAAAGGTGAGTCCACAGAAGAATAATTTGTTTCCTGTTCTTAGCCCCCTGCCCGTCCCGAAAACGCAAAGGTGTGCCTACAACCCGGTCCGCAAAGAGGCCGTCTTATGATGCTGATCTGGATCGAAGCACAGAAACAGCACAGCACACAGCTAGATGGGAGGAATGAAGATGATTTCATGTAACCCATCAGCTCCAAACAATTTAACTTTTAGTGACAATACAACTAAACTTTTTATTTCGTCTATTTTGGACCTTTTCCCCGGTAGAACTGGACAAGCGCGCTCCGGCCATCTGATTAGACATCGTTTGCGTCAGCTAAGTTTGTTCAGCTGTTCGCAATGATCGACGTAGTTTCCACGTGGCTAGTTGATTGGGCATCATGGGCCCCTAGCCGCATGTTAGTCGTGTGCGTCAGCTAGGTTCGTTCAGCTGACCGCTATGATCGACTTAGGTTCTATGTAGCTAATCGATCAACGTCATGGTCTTTCTGGCACACTTCGTAAGTTATAATGGAATACTGTGCTGTTTAGCAACAGACTCGAACGATTTTTCGCCAATAATAAACGCGGCTTACGCAAGTTACACTGGTAGCAGTATTTATCGAGCACAACTTGTTCACAGGGATGGAACCACCGCATATTTTGCGTCTACAAGAGCCATGTAGATTGTAGTATGTTCAGCGAATTATCTCAGCTGTAAAACTATCTTGGAAAACTGTCCGCTATAAGTGAGCCATCTATTTCCGCAATTCGCGATTTCTTATCACATTAGGCAACGTATTCACAGTCGGTGCTGTTTATTGACCTTGAAGATTCGCTCACTTAAACAAATCACCAATGTGGGCAATTCGCATAATACATGTACATGTACATTATACATTCACATTCTACAAATTAAATGGCAACTCTGAAAATGTCGTAGCTTTTGAGAACTCGATTCCATTGTGCGAATACTGAGCGGCGGCAAAAATGGAAATGGAGATGGAAGAATTAGAAGTGAAGACAAATGGCAAGTTTTGTGTCAAAAATATGGTTTAAATTGAAAATGGGTAGACTCGCTGGTGTCACAGTTGTAAGGGAGTCAGGTGTAAAGGATAGGTTTGATGGGGAGATAGTGCCAATGCATAGGGCCAGACGAACACCGTAAATGAAACTGAATTTGTGTAAGAGGCAAACCAAAGTTGTAACAGGTAACCAGGTTGGTTAAATCCGAACGTAATTGTGGCTTGTGCATTATTACATAACTCTGGCTACCAAATATTTCTTCCAGTCGAAGGGAAAGCCGGGCCAGAAAAACTGCTCAGCCATTTCGAACAAGCAACCAGTAAACAGCCACCAGAAGAGGCAGGCCGCGCAAGCAAATGGAACGGCAGCTAACGTTTGGGCCATGGAAGCAGAAGGGAGATGTTTAGAGCCTGCGTACTATGGATAAACGACGACGGAGCATTGGTTTGAACCGCCATGTCAAGTAGAGGCGCACCACAGTCTTATGTGTGTGTGAATGAGTGGGCCGTGGAACCAAACAAGCTTTCATTTATTGCGCTATTCGATGCGTGTGCACTGAGTGTGATCAGGGGATGCGGAACGGTCCTGAGGAATGAGGAAATAGGGCCTCAGTTTGGCTAATGTTAGTTTGACCCAGACAGAGCAAAGCGACTAATATTAAACAGGGCTGGCAGAGCTATTAAGGGATGGGGCCCGGCCTAAAAGAACAAGGACTAGGTTGTCTTGGCACAGAAGCTTAAGGCCGATGGTACTGAAATATAACGGGGTCAATGGAGACGGACATGAAAACAGCTACGACGTCAGGCACTGGACACCAGGCAACAGATTTGCACCTCAGAGAGCACATGCAGATGCGGTCCAGGAAGTGAAACAGCTTCATAGGAGAAAGGTAAGGGAGTAATTAATGGCCAAGAACACTTAGCAGGGAGGCTGAACAACGTGTGGGTTGACCCTAGAGGGTTCAAGCTAGTAAGTGTATACGGTAGGACAAATTAATAAGACAGTTGGAGTGACAGCACAACGTAGAATGGCTTAGTGCCTGTTTTAAAGAGTGTCTAGTGTAAGCTGTGGCGCAAAAAAACGCTCGGCTCCCCCGAGAAAAAGATAAGAACCGGAGTTGTTTCGAAAGCCTACATGGGGGAACATGGTATGAATATGGGATGGGAATTTTTTTCATAGTTTGAATACAGGCGAAGGAAAAAGTTTTGTCTAAAGACAGTTCTACAGGTCAATAATGGGAGCAAACATCCAGATTTGCGGACATTATAGGTAGGCCAGGAAGAAAACTCAGTGCGACAGTCAGCTACGTAAACTCGTCGGTAGATCAGGCTATGCAGAAGGCCTAGGTTTAACCTAATGTACCTCGGCCATAAGGGCTCCAGCCCAAGTGAAAAACCTCGAAGACGGTATTGTAGTGCGGATGACGCCGAAAACAAGGGTTTAGTAAACGAGCGCTGCACGTTCTTCATAGCAGTCCGGCATTCCTCTGAATATTGTGAAGCAAATTCAGGGCTAGATTCTAGAATGGGTCTTACAAACTGCGTAAAGATGGCAACTAAACGTGGTTTGCTGTGGAAAGATCGGCGAATGAAGGCGCAGAGCTTGCAGGGCTTTAACCACTCCGTACCATGCATGTTGAGAAAAAAACTGAACGCACAGGAATACCTAAGGCCTATGTCTCTCACTTCGGGAAGAGAAGGAATCGAGAGTTCATTGAGCATAAGCATCCCGGAAGGAATCTGAAACCGATGTAAAGGAGCCTGATATTTTGGAACGGCAAAAGAAAGACGGGATTTAGAGGACCAGAGGGAAGAAGGATTCAGATCAAACCTAATGTTAGCCAGAGTAGAGGCAGGGTCACTGGCTCTGAACGTGTGGGCTATATGAATATCGTCAGCGAATGGAAAAGGTGTTCCATAGGTGTTCGAACCAGTGACGTTATTAATGTATAGTAAGAACAGTAAGTGGCCCAACTCGCTGCCTTGAATAACGCCGCTGGTGATGGGAAGTGGTGATGAGGAGAGATCCCCGATTTTGGTGACCTGGGTTCTCCCGGTGAGGTAAGAATTGAACCATCCCAATATACGGGCCACCAATTGCCGTGGATCTTAATTTGTTGCGGATTTCACCGTGGGGGACTTGGACAAACGCCTTGCGAATATCAAGATAGAGAAGCATAATACAGAGCCCGGCATCGTAAGCGTACGAAATATGATTAAAGAAATCAACAGGGCATATGTTAGCTGACCGCCGTGCCATAAATCCATACTGTCGAGTGTTAGCGGTCTTGGTAGCGAGCAGGTAATCCATGACAGGGACTTTGATAAGACGCTCTAGTGTACGGGAGAGCAAGCAAGTTTGGTGGCTGCCACGACAGCTAGTTGGAGCAGTTCGTGGACCTGACTTATAGTGTAAAAAATGGTGGAGTGCTTCCAGTAACTTGGATCTGTGCCAGTGATGAGGG
Source organism: Opisthorchis felineus (assembly GCA_004794785.1). Taxonomy (NCBI): domain Eukaryota; kingdom Metazoa; phylum Platyhelminthes; class Trematoda; order Opisthorchiida; family Opisthorchiidae; genus Opisthorchis; species Opisthorchis felineus. The sequence continues at coordinate 46,341 of SJOL01000733.1, read as the reverse complement.
AGATATCGAGGGGATTGAGGATTAGGGTGGGGATATCCAGGCCACTAGTTTTTAGGATGAGCAAAAAAGAACCCTCAGTGCCTGGAAAATTGGAGTCTCTAAGGTGGAAGAGTGAGGAATTTAAGTCAGATGAAATAACCGTGAGTGTGCAGAGGGTTTGTTTCATCAACAGATGTGGTCATTACGGAACAAGGGGGGGAGCAATGAGTAAAAAGGGTCGATGCGAAACGAACATAGTAGCTGGCGAATTAGGCGTTTGAGGATAATTCGGTATGAGCAGGGTCAGAGAGAGGCTTTGCGTCGGTGGCTACTATACTTGGAATGGCAGAGGAAATATAAAAGCAACGCCTTTGAAGGAGGCGCCCCAGCATCTTAATTGAAGGGAATGGGCTATGGTTTAACGGTGTTAATCTCAGTCATAAGATTGGTAAACAGATTAAGGAAGGAGAGGTCCTGAGTTTCACGGAAGAGCCTACGATACTTCCTAAGTTTATGGCCTAGGGTGGATAATCGTCCGGCTGAACGACAGCAGGAAGCTTGTGTGGGAGCACCTTAACAATTATAATAGTACATTGCCGTAAAAAATGTTGGCCAGGCTTTGGGTGCCACGGAGTTGAAAGTACTCGCCCCAGGTTTCGTTGCACAACGAGATTGCAAAGGATTCAAGGATGCCAGGGGAAAGGATGAAGGAGCCCAAGGAGGAGTTGGATAAAGGTGAGTACTCGTCCAGCTGCAAGTGGCAAAACGATGGTCACTACCAGGGAACTTTTGGCCAACTGCAGCGGTGGGACAGAGGTGACCGTTGACAAGTGCAATGTCCAGGGTGTGAGGATCGCGCGTAAGGTGCCTTAAAGGCCGAGACCAGCCTTTGACATCAGGTTGGGCAAGCAGAGGCGAAAGGCACATAGGGGGATTTTGCACAGACCAGGAGATCTCAGGAATTTTGAAATCACCAGAGCTTGGGCGTGGGAAAGAAGCGTGGATAGTTGGCTAATCGAGCTAGCGGAGTGTAAACGAGGCATGTATAAACACCCGATGATGAACAGCGGGTTGGCTCGACAGGCAAAAAGCCAAACAGAGTCTGGAGTGTCTGCCAGTGGTGGAGGGTCATTGGGGGATGTCCATTTCGGTTCCGTAGGATGCGAAGCAGCCACCACCACGGCGGTGGGGACAATCGGATCGGAAGATAGTATATCCCGAAAGGGAGATAGGGGCATCGGGCGTGCTAGAAGAGAGACAGGTCTAAGTGGTGCATAGGAAGGTTAGACTAGGTATAGTGGAGATAGCTTGGATGTAGTGCAATTTGGGTAAGAGAGAGCGGGTGTTGTTAGAAGGACAGAAATATTACCAGCGGGATCAGAGGAGGTAGGTAGGATGGTTAGTGAAAAGTTGGTCAGCCTAGGGAGGTCAATATGGAATGGAATAGGGACAGGGGAATCAGGAGTCCTCCAACTGGTGGGCGAGGTAGGACCAGGTAAGAGTATGTGAGAATAAGATGCTGGGATATGCCGTGATGGGTACAGAGACAGCGTTCGGGTGGCGGTGCCAATAGTGAGGGTTCGTGGAGAATGAGCTACAGGCTGGGTCGAAAATAGTTTATAACGGCTGTATCAACGGTACCAGAGGGTGGCACCATATGTGGCAGTTGAACAGAAATAGTTGGATCGAGGTCACGCATGATGGATGGGCTGGTGCAGTGTTTAAGTGAGAAGAGAAGAGAGGGACGGCTGGGGCACTAAGAGGACTGAGTGCTCTGTTTTGTGGTGCCTTCAGCATCAAAACGTGGGGGCGGTGGCATGGATAGCCAAATTGGGCTGACTGAAGGAGATGGTATAAGAGGCGTATAGCAAAAGATGCAAGATAAGGGAGGGATACGGGGTGTGTCAAGGAAGCTAGTGGTGTAATAAAAGTGAAATGGGCTGGGGTAATGGGGTAATGGAGGAGGGCTCCCTTGGGACTGAACAGGAATTCTCTGCGTTGATTGTAGTGGAGGGGTCTTTGAAATGGGAAGACGGGATACAGTAGAAGGTCGTAGAGGTGGAGCTGCACGTGGCTTCGGAAGAGATGGAGGCTGTGGTGGAGTAGGTAGTTGTCGGAAAGGGATCTTAGGCAACTACTGCGCAGGTGGCCAAAGGGGCGGACTTCGATAGGGACTAAGATTAGGTAGTAGCAGTTGTGGGTTGGTGATCCTGCCAAGGGCCTGGGTTGCACGGTTTTAGGGTCCACACTGTGCTTATGTGGAATTGGAGGTATGGTTGGGTTGTAGAAGAAGGGTGAAGGGCAGAAACTCGGGCAGGTAGTGTGTGGAAAGGCGTTACGATACGAGGATTTGACAGCGGTGTTTGAGCCTGAGGAAGCACTTTGTTGGGAAACACGGAGTGCCATTAGGTCGGAACGTCTGAGGAAAGAACCAGTGCTGTCATCCTCCACTTCAGTTTCATGTCTGCGCCGATAAGTTACCACATGTATTGCATCAGCATAAGGGGTCGGGTCGATTGGCAGATTCAGCACGCTGACATTTGAAGCGGGGGATCCTCAGCTGCTACGTGCACATGCGTCAGCAGCAATCCAGCTTTAATGTGAAGTCTGCGATTGAGTGTCGCCGAGTGTATTGATTGCTTCGGATGAATGAAGGGAAAATGAACCCGTTTGGTGGCCTTCAGCGAGAGATCCTAGGGATCTGGATGGTGAAATTTTAGCAAGCCGCTTTTGCAGTCGACTTAGAGCGGCTTTGATATTTATGGTTTAGACAGTTTGAGTAGAGGAGGGAACAGCCTGGGATGCCAGTGGACACGCGGCACCGTTTTTATCCTTCAATCGCATTATTATTAGGCAACGCAAGGATGGTTTCAACTTTCGGAGTCGTCAAACTATGCGGGTGGTGTTAAGCATGTTACATGCAGCAATAGAGCAGTTTATGTGAGCTCAAGCGGGATGCGATCGGAAGCATTGTATATCGAGACCTGGTGAAGGCAATCCAAACGACGACAAATCTCAGAGGCAAGCGCGTCGATGACAATCGACGCTTTTTCATGATATGATGGATTCCATTTGGCGTTTGGAGTCGGGAGGCAAGCTACGGAAGGAACCTAGTTCGGTTTCCGTCTTTTGCGCACAGGCTTTGAAATTAGCCAGGTCTGTGTGAATCCGAGATTCTTCTAGTAAGAGAGAGTGAAGAGGGCTGTCGGGTGGAACAGGAAGGGAGGTGTCAGTTGGTACTACCGAACAGTCTGATGTAACTCAGGGCGCTCTACTGACCAACTCTGAAAAATTGATGGGACTGCGTGCTAGGCCATTTGACTGCACGGCACTTCTTTTGACATAATGAGGGGATGGCTGATGGGGATTCGGCATCTAACAATCGCTTGGAAGAAGATAGGAGTGGTAGCATTATATTAACTTATCAGGTGCACGCAAACATGAGACGCTAACCGGATACTGAAGATCACAGCAGAGTCCGTTTGCAAACGTCAGCATGAGTGCTGGGATTCGGTGCCTGGGGCAGAAGCCCCTAGTTTACGTGAGGGTGCTAATATGGTTAAATATGATATGGTTACAGTTTACAGAGAGGATGGTAGAAAGGTTGTTTCTTTTGAGATACGTGGCGATTATCTGGAAGTAGAAATCCGTCCTGGGACTGGTACTGGCTAGCTTAGGCGTAAAGAAAGCGTGAGAAAAATAGGGCATATTAAGAGGGAGGGCGACTGCAGTTATGGAGGAAGCGCTCTAAAGAAGTAATTGAACAGTGTATAAAGATTACGTAAAACGCTACGGACAGGCTGAGGTTCTACAAAAGACTTTGCCTCACCTGACCTTGAGATTTTAGTTCAGCACCTCACGCACGTAGCTGACTCTAAGACGATAACCATATATAATAGCCTAATCCAACTACCAGAGACGGACCTTCATATCCATGCATTTCGTCCGTCTGCCAAGCTCATACCTGAAAAAACAACCACCCTTGGCGAATTATGTTGCATCGGTACATGCGTAATGTATAGTCAGACCAATTCTCGTTTTAAGGAAGCCGCTTTCACTCGACGGGGTTTCTGAAAGAAAGAATGTATAGGCAATTACAACTTGTGTACATCTGCACTATCACCAAAAACAATTAAACAAAGTTATATTGAATAACTCACGAAGTGCACAACCAATCACTTTATCTACCCTTCCCGATGGGTGGTCATGCTTAAGCTGGACTATTACTGTTATAAGTTCAAACTTAACACTTACACAACTAGTCACATTGGCAATAATGAGGGATCCGTGTGTACAAGCCGCTCCTTAGAGCACGATACTCACATCTGTAAAACCTTTGTGAGTGGAATAAAACTTCTTGCGCCAAAATGTTGCATTTTGTTACATACTTGCCCCGACCAGAAATGACCTAAATCTACCTTCATTTTGTCGCGATTTGTTTTATCTAATCTCCTTTTTAAATTATTGGCGCACATTCGACTTTGAAATTGCTATGCTATGGCTTCATAAGTGGCTTCACACACGTTTGATAAGAAATTGGGTGCCGTATCCATTCCATTCTTCGCGGCGCTTGTGGAGGCGTTAAATGAATACGTGAAGGGTAACTATGTGGTATTTGTGCGTTCATCCAGTAATCGATGCACCAACGCCGTTTTGGGTTAGGAATGGGTGTGCTACAAATGCAGCAGGCAGCCTGCAAGGCAAACAGTACACGAGGCGCTGGCTGTCTAGTGCATTTTTGTCTGAGGAGATGCGGGAACCATCTCTCGATCATCTCTTAGTATATTCAACACAACCATTAGATTTTGCACAACCGGCTTTCCGTAAATCGACGGCTAACCAAAGAGGTGTTTGGCATCTGCGAGGCCCAGCTGCACCATATCATTCTCCACGCCTCCTGCCTATGCGAATGATTTCATGTCCCAAAACCCTTCCAACTGCACACCAGTATTCCAGAGCGATTCCCTACCCCATTATGAACCTCGTATTCTACCTTCTGTCGTGGGTTCAAACCTACTTAACACACTATCCAACCCCCTTCTCCCAGTGGTGAAGACACTTCGACCTATTCCGAACACACGCCTAGTCAACTCTACTTCATGTACCCTTGCCTCCACCACCCATTTTCCTCTGGTATCGAACTCCACCGTAAACGGGGTTAGTAAATTCCTGCTTAGTATGGTGTGCTCGCCAATGGACCTATCAATGATGCTGCTTAACGCTCGCTCACTGCTGCCAAAAGTCCATACTCTCCATGCCATTATCACCGTCGCACAAGCAAGTCTGATTTTTGCGACTGAAGCATGGCTCTCAGTTGAAAATCCAGACACGACTGTTTCCATCCCTGGTTATAATATCTACCGCTCTGACAGGAGGAACTCAAGGGGTGGAGACTGTGCCATCTATTCCAAATCGGAACTTCGTGCATTGATGATTCCAGCCTAGAAGAGATCTCAGAGGCGATCTGGATCTACGTAGAACAGACCAAATGACCTGTACTAGTAGGTTGTATCTATCTACCACCGACCCCATCCCCGCTTCTAAAATTTACTTGTCCCGTATTATCTCCACTGCACATGCCCCTCCTCATTCGTCTAAATTTGCGCTGGGTGACTTCAACCTGCCGGGTATTTCTTGTGTCCCATTTCGGGCCATACTCGTTAAGGCTCAATGCTTGCCCAACTTAGTGTAGAGGGTTGATCCCAGATTGTACGCAGCCCCACTCGTGGCCAACATATCTTAGACCTAACATTCTCAAATGGGGGTCATCTGGCTACGGCCGCAGTTGGTCCATGCTTCCCAGGTAACGATCACTACGTCGTTTTATGCAACGCAGTCAGGTATAGCGAAACTTTTTCGCCGAGTCCTTCCGTCCTTCACCTCCTTACTCCGGATATTTTGCTGGCTTTTTCATCCTTGCTGGCCTCCCGGGACTGGAACGACTTCTTTCTCTCGACAAACACACAACGCATTTGTGATATCTTCTGCCAAAACCTATTGATCTATCTCCAACTTGCTTCCCCCATTAGGAGTTTTCACCCGGATATCTCTCGTCATGATAAGTTATTGAAAACCCTGGACAATAAAATACACCAAGCTTGCAGAGAATATCGGAACTCTCGGGATTTCTTATTAATACTTCTCATCAGCAAGCTCTCAACTGACCGAGAGTCCTTGCGGGTATCCCTCAGGGACCCTTCGCACTGTAAATTACTCGGCCGCCTATTTTGTGGGCGCTGTACCCAAAACAGTCACTCAGTTACTTGGCTGCGTTCCACCGAAGGTAGATTTATCATCAATCCTGTCAATATAGCCGACCACTTACTTACTTACTACCACCTACTCCTTCCTGCTAAGCTGAATTCCACAATCTCCGCCGTACATCTCACATCTCCACAACAGAGTAACCGCCCATCTCTTAGCAGCGTGACTATCTCCTAGCTGATGTATCAGCCCTTCTTCAAACCCTCAAGGACTCCGCCGTGCCTGGAGGCGACGGCATACCACCACGTGCCTGAAGACATGGCGGTCAAGATGTCAAAACCCTTGTCTCAAATCCATTTATTCACTCGGTCAACACTGCAACCGTCCCACACCGGTGGAAATAGTCTGTTGTTTGGCCCTCATTTCAACTCCGGATCCAGGCAAACTACCTTCAACTACAGAGGGGTCCATCATACCCCTCTGTTAATGCGAACCCTTGAATGTCTGGTCAAAGGCACGTTCATCAGGTTCCTCCTAGGTACAAATGCCATAAATAACCGACAGTACGGACTCCTATCTCAGAGATCCGCCAATGGCTGCCAGCTTCACTTCTTTGAGACCGTCACTGCAGAATATGATGCCGGACACTCTATTGTTAGAGTTTATCCGGATATACAGAAAGCCCTTGACCAGGTCCCTCACGCATCCCTTCTGAAGAAACTCAATTCTGTTGGCATCACTGGATCCTTATGTCAGTGGTTCACCTCCTATCTATCTGATAGGTCACAGATAACACAAATTGGTGACAAGCAGTCATCCCCACCAACGATCACCAGTGGAGTCATTCAAGGGAGAGTGCTAAGCCCCATCCTCTTCCTACTGTAAATCAATGACGTCTTCGACGCAGTATCCCATGGTAAACTCTTCCTTTTCGCGGACGATATAAAAATCGCTTAAACATTTCCCCTCTCTGCTAAAACTCTTACCTTTCGCCAGATCCAACAGGACTTAGACTATCTGACTCGCTGGTTAAGTGCCTACAGCCTAAGTTTCTCTTCTTCCAAGTCCCACAACTTCCTGTCGCTGCTCCGTCCCAGCTGATACGTTCACAATTAATGGAAACCCTGTCACTCATTCCACAGAGATCAAAGACCTTGGTCTCGGATACGCTTGCACCCATAGTTTTTCTCATCAAGTCCAGTTCCAGGTTGCCCGAGCACGTAGGCTCTGCCTTCTAATATTACGCTCCCTCCATCTTCGAGACGCAAAGGTCGCAATTTTCATGCTATGCGTGCGACAAATTGTGGAATTCTGTCCTGCTTTCTCTTTCCCTTTATACCCACAGCTGTAGGGTGACACTCGGGAATGTCCAACGATCATTCGCCAAAAAGTTAGTCCCACAGACCAGTCCTCTCTCCTAACGTTCCCGCTGTATAATCGCAGGCCTTGAGCCACTGTGGCTCAGACGGTTAAAGCTAAATTTAACTCTCCTACACAGTCTTTTGCACCGAAATGCTTTTTTAGCAGAGGCTAGGCCAAGCGCAAAACTATATGCGCGCTCTTAGTGTGCCCTCAAGCGCGTATAAACCTAAGACACTACTTCGTCCTGGTTTACTACACTCACATCTGGAACAGTCTCCTCGATCGGTTTCGAAATATCACACATCAACTACGTTTTCAGTCTGTAGATAACGTCCCTCGTGTGAAGCCGCAGCCGCCCTACTTAATAAACAACTATCCCTCGATCTCATTTATGAATGGGGTCCTGACCACATCTGAGTTTGGCGAAGGTATAGCTAGTGGACAAAATTTGACTAAAACAATAATTTAAAAAATAAGCCACCCCCCTACTATACTTTGCTACCTTTTGACTTGCCTAAAGCAACTTATACCAGGTTCATCCCAGCTACGTCCCTGCCCTGGACTACTCTATCCGCTCTGTTTAATGAGCGGTGCCTCGTCTTGCCTAACCTCAACCAACATAAACCAAGGAAAGAACGGAGTTTGTCATACCTGGGGACGTATTATACGCCACGCAAACCATTCAACACACGCACACAACATTGCGGTACTCCTCTGTTTGGCTCGATAGCTCACGCTCCGTCATCGTTTAGCCATGGTTCACACGCTTTGGCCATCTCCATTCTGTTCCCAGCATCCCAATGGTAGCTACCGCCTCATTTTCCTCCTCCACGACCTGCCTTTCCCAGCGGCTGTTTGCCGTTTGCTTGTTCAAAATGACTGAGCTGTTTAACTGGCCTGGCTTTCCCCCGACTAGATAAAATATCTGGTAGCTAGTGTTCTTTATTACTGCACAAGCCGCAATTATGACTGCATGGTGGCATGCCACCTTGCAGATCTAGTAGCATGCACGAGGGATGAAAACCTCGTGTGGTGGTGGGTACGTCTTGCATGGAGGGTCGCCCTGTTGCGTTGCACAATGGTGCGTTCGTATACCCATCATCCCTATAGTAGCACGGGTTCTTCGCCCATCGCCGGTGGTTCTGAGCAGGGCCTTTAATTCAGGGAACCAATAAAAGAGCACTGTTGTTGCTATTTGTTGCTTCTGGGCAGGACTCGTCCCGACTGTGTCATTTAACTGGCAAAGCTATGAACTACAGACGATGAAAAGATAAGAAGAAACTAAGCTTTCGTCTGCAAAATAAGGAGAAGAAAGAAAATCGTAAAAAAACACAGATGGGGCAGCCTGAAGACTCTGTGATGTCCATGGCTTACATCGACGTACAGAGCTGCAGCTGCCGTCGTCATAATTGGGGTTTTACCGCACCAAAGCCCACTCAGTCGACGAAACAAAACACACGAACCTACCTGCTTCTCCCAGGAGTGGACATATACAATGAGAAATATGTATAAGCAGAGGCTCCTAACCCTCTGCTACCAGCATGCAAGACGAGTGCCCAAAGGCTACTTATTCGCCATGCATCACTTGTCAACTTGAAGCTGAAAGCAGTGCTTTGGGGCTGGTGACTATTGCACTTACACTTACTTTCGCTCCTGGTACTGTCCATCATCCTCTCGGAATTTCACTGCGATCAGTCCTTATACGTTTGATTTCCCTAACCACAACGCCACTCTGCGTGCTTATATCGGTTTGCACTAGATCCCTTGAACTTTAACATAACATGTTAGTAAACCCAACCCTTGGTCGCTAGTCTACCAAGTACAAATCCATCCCTATCCTATCCCATATAATCACCTGTTGTCATCACCCTAATCGCGGTAGACGTCAAGTCTTCCTTTCTATGTAGATTATTGCACATTATCCCATCTGATGTCTCCTCAAACTCAGCATGCTTTACTAATCTCATCCCATTCCTTCCTTTTCCCAAGCTTTGAACTTCGGCAATATCAGGTATGGACGACCTGGTTGGCTGTTATCTACTTCACCTGGACTATGGTCTACACCCTCAGGATCCCCAAACGGACCAACAACCCTGCGATCTTATATCGGCTTCGTTTTACCTTTGTTTCCTTGGCCAGCCTGAAAAGATACCTGTTGCTCAAAGAATCGCACATCCCAGCCGAAAGTCCCTAAATGTAAAGTCCGTTACGGGGCTGTCCAAAAACCGAAGTATGTCAAGCTAATGATGGCACGGCACTGCCATACCCAGTATGATAGCACACCCACAATTATTCCCTGCCTACTCTCGACCATACCCTCCCGCCCACTCGTTCCATTAACTGTAAATACGAACAAGCTCCCCACCTTGCCTCAGCTGCCTCCATGACATGTTCATTCCAATCTGCGGAACCTTTCGTTCGAATTTAACCATCTCTAAGTGTCCGTGCATCCCGCAAAATTCAATAACTTCCTATACAGTTCGCGCTCCGGCTAATGTGTTGCCACCAGCTCACTCTTCCAAGGAACTATTATGCCCGACTCCACAACGACGACACCAGTGAGTCTCTACAGTTTCACTGTACACCATGATTCTGAGATTCCTGTTACCACTAAACGAGTTGCTAATCCCTCCAATTCATCATCTCCACTTACGCTTTTTGTGACCCTGGCCATGAGTCCAACAGTCCAAAGCCACGAAGCCTCAGCGGTGTTTTTATGTTTTCGTTCAAATTCATCGGCTTGATGACGCCAACTCTGCTGCTTCACCAGATCTGATGTTCTGGTTCCTCATTTTCCACCGTTTACACTTTTCTCGTCATGTGTCAGACATAAAGCGTCTTGTTTTGCCCTCCCTCACTTGGTTTTTTGCCCGCCACCTTCAAATCCTAACGATCCGATCTCGCTCGATATTCTCTCCATAAAACGCAAAGTAACTGTGCTACCCAGCCCGTGCCGGTTTAGTGGTGACCACGCCTACATCGGATAATGCCCACCGCCTATGACGCTATCCCCTTTCCCAAACCCCCTGTACCCACATTCCCCGCCAGTTATGCTTTTGTTCTGACTGTAAACTTATGATCGTGCCTGACGGCATGCCACCCACAAGTTGGGAATAAACATTATGAAACGCCGTAGTGTTCAGTGCGGCCATCTGCCACCGATGAATTTGGCGAGATCCTTACAACTCAGGACATGTACAGCTACCGCCAGATGTGTCTACTATCTTTGATGAGTAACTGATGCATAGTCGGGTTTTATTTTAACAGAGGAAAATCCATCACTCCTGGTAAAACTTTGATACAGCGGATGCGTGCTTGTGCTGCAGTCACGGGAAGGTCACTATAACCACGTATGTTTATCCATATGGTAGCAGATAGCACCACTTTTACGCTTTTCAAAGGTAAACGTCGACGCAACGCATGTGACACACTGTTTTGGATAAGTTTTTCAAAGCAACTAATATCTAGCCTTTTGATACAACCTGTACACCTACCTGATCACGGTTGGCTTGTTCACCGGGCGTTCAATTATATACGCTCTCGTGGAAGGCGAACTGTCTTCTCCCATTCGCAAACTGTTCGGCTTATTCAGGGAAATGATGGATAAGCAGTATCAAGTGAAGTTTTTCGTCATGGACAAGTTAGCGGCACAAATGCTTGCTGCAATGCTCGTGTTCGGCTGCGACGTTATGTTGTTCTACTTTCATATTAAGAAATTTATAAGGAATCACGTATGTGTCATAACATCCATGTATTTTTGGTCACAGACACCGCGAACAGCCGGCATATACACCACCGCATGGCCCGTTTGGACTATGCCGTACACTAGGTTGTTTAATCATAATACGAGCACAAAGATTCCGGCAAGATCTGAAAAGATTGCGCCGCATGGACTCGCGATGTCTCTTATCTTACTGCCCACTAGTTGGACATTACCGGATAATCAGCTGTACACGCACAATCCGGGATGACCCACTTCTGTAATGTGACCAATAACCGTCTCAAGAATGCAACCGGCCGCCTGAAAAACCGGGTGCACCAATCCCACACACTGGAGCACGCCATATAAAAGGTGTCCCGGCACGCCGAATGGCTCATGCTGGAAGTTGAGGTGCATACGCCATATCACTGCTACCGACGGAAAATCCTGGAGGGTGACGACCACGCTCTGAACGTTGTCTTTTGAATAACAACGTATGCATGTTCCCTCGTTTTGAGGCACTTATGACCACGCCCCCTAAGGCTGCCATATCGTAGCGTTTGAACAAACAAGGTAAAATCAACCGACGTAATCAACTTATTGCTCATTTGCAAACACCCAGGTACTTAGAGACGTTTGACACCTGCGCTGGAGCACGCACACGCCCCTTCTACTAGGCGATGTGGCTCCCTGGCATCCATTTTATCTTTGTTTTGAGATTATTCGGCTCCAAGCAGTAAGAGCTATTCTTCATAGATTCTTCCTTGGGTTGCTTGCCCAGCCACCAACAGTGGCTGCCGGATTACAACCTTTTGGAAAAAGGTGTACGCCTTATATTTGTTCACAAGCCACCACCGATAGCTTTCGACGGCCCGCGTAAACAACTGAACCAGTGGTGGATAAGCTTCAGGGGCTAGAATCCAGGAGGGCTTCAGCCGTCATTAAACACTTGATTGTTCAGGGGCAAAACCTGCCGCGCAAGGCCTCGAAGTCTTCAACTGATGACCTGCAATCGGTGGTCGAGGATACTACACCACAACCCAGGTGGCGGTCTAGGGACACAGACTTGGGCTTTTATGTGCACCGTGACCGGCCGACTACTACCAGTGACCGCTGGTGTGCAACGGATCGCGTATCATATCACGTCAGCTGATAGTGAACCTTGCTCACTTTGCGGTGATGCTGTTCATGCTGTTCCCAAAGGTGGGTTCAGAGAAGAATAATTTATTTTTGGTTCTTAGCCCCCGGCCCATCCAGAAAGCGCAAAGGTGCACTTACTAACCGTTCCGCGAAGGTGTCTCATGATGTTGACCTGGACCGAAGCACAGAGTCCAAGGACAGTTTGTCCCAGAAGTCTGTGTGCGTCCGTATGTTCCATTCCAATGATGATCCATGTGGCTAGTTGATTAGGCATCGTGGATCTCTAGCCGCATGTTGTAGTGTGCGCCAGCTGTCCGCTATGATCGACAGCATGGTCTCCCTGGCATAGTTCGCAAGTTACAATAGAAAATTTTGCTGTTTAACAACAAACTTGCACGATTTTTCCTGCAATGATGAATGCGGCTTCCGCCATTTTAACCCATATTAGCTATTATCGAGCAAAAATTATTTACAGGAGTGGCACCTCCGCATAGTTTGCATCCACAAGTGCCATGCAGTTTGTAAAATTTTCAACGAATTACTTCAGCTGTAAGATTATCTGCAAGTTCCATTGTAAGTGATTCGCCTTTTTCCGCAATTCGCGATATCTTATTCCATTAGGCAACATATTCACAGTCGGTGGTGTTTATTGACCCTGAATATTAGCTCACTTAGAGAAATCCCCAATGTAGATAATTTTGCATGACAATTCATTATACACAGATTTTCTACACTATAAATTGACAAACCTGTAAATAAGATAGTTTTCGATAAATCAATTCCATTGTGCAAATACTGAGCGGCGCGCCTAAGTATCGGCGATATTAAGATTCTTTAAGCACATTGAAAAATCGCTCATTTAAACAAATTAACATACAAAGGGTCTACATAAAGATGCATTGGAAATAGAAATTTTGGATTATTAAATAGTAACATCGAGAACATTGTAGTTCCAAAAATATGATTCCGATACCCGGATACCGTTCGGAGTACTACAGTAACATTCACTAGGGGGGTACGCCCGCGGCCAATTCTGCGTTTGAATTTTCTATCGGATTCCGCGGGGCGATCACGCGTCTTGCGGCGTCATCCCCATTCTGATTGGCTGAAATCTGTATGGCGGGAACATTCAAAAATGGCGGATTGGAGGTTTGTGATTGACCCTCTTGAACGAAGCATATACTTATACGCGGGTTGTATCTGTTAAAAATTTACATTATTAACAGATTTCCAAATGCAATGAAAGAGGATAATATGCAATTTTCAGTAGTTTAACGTAGCCTGCTTGTGGTGAATTTAATCGTCCATGTTGTCCTTAAATGTAACTTTATCTCAAAAGGACGATGATATTTGTGTTTAGTGTCGCCAACAAAAAAGTGGGTAATTAGCATAGCCCAAAGTTAGCAGTTATTGCTGATGAGTTTACTATTTTCACTCAGCGTCGGTTAGTATACAGTTAGTAGTTCGATAGAAACAATTTGGATACGCTTAATTGTGTGTGTAACCCTAAGTTCACACCTCGAAGGCCATGTGTCATGCGAATTGTGTTCAGTAGGTACAGGAACCGGTATCTTCACTGAACGCTCTAACTCTGGTTTATAATAACGAAACTATCGGTGCACCCTCCGCAACCAACGGATCAACGATAGTGTCTGCGGTTATGCCGGAGCAGGTCACCCATTTTCTATTTCTGGTAGTTCACGCTTTTACGCAAAGTTTTTGTCGGCATAAAGGAAGATTTACCAATCATTTGAAAACCTCGAACAATGAGACCAGCTGTTGAGGTTTGTAGTGAACAGTGCCTGCTATGCTTGTTTATTTATGTCACGATTGTTGGTGTTTAATCTTGCTAACTCAGTTTCGGCTGGTGAGCATTCTTTCCAGTTTTTGTCTGCATAGATTTCCGTGAACCCCTACCTTCCCCTCTTGCTTCCATGGCGTACTTGTTGCGTGCTTGACGACTACGCAAGAATGGCTTGCACCCACTGGCGGTTCGACATGCCACATAAGTGGCAACCGACAAGATACCAAGTCTACGGTGCACCTGTATCCTAAAATCTTCGGCTTGAATAGCTTTTATTTTTGATGAGAGTGTAACGAAGTTCCTATGTACCAGTAACACTTTTGAAATGAAGCACCCGAAAAACGCAGGGAGTGCCTCAGCCACATGTAGGCCGCGTGGCTCCTACATGCATTTCTAAACATATGCTGCTAGAGGCGAGCCTATGTTGTCCTTGAAGCACAATGTATCGGGACCAGTCTGAAGGTATCTACGAAGCTGGAAAATTTCGGCCCCATTTTCTCACCTACACAGGCTTGTCTTGAACACAAGTCTAGAATGCCTTGGTTGCCGTGACGCTTGCGTTGTCAGAAAATATAAGGCCATTTGTTTGGAAACATTATTTTATTATGACCGATTGCAAATCACAGAAGCATCAAAAATGTGTTTCGCATGTGTACCTGAAAAATAAATGGGAAACACTTAGTAAAAGGCAATCTAATGGAAATGATCAGAGCCCCGTTTGCCAAGACTGCGTGAAAGACGCACCACGTTGAGGAGGGGATGGATTTTACGGCAGGAGAACACCCATCTGTCAGCCGCACATCCAACAAGACATGGCAGTCAGCAAATATGAACTCAATAAATAAAACTTACCTTAGTCTCCCTTAGTGCATTCACCTAGGGAACTCACTCCGAAAACCGGTTACGCCGATCGCACATAGGGCACAGAACGCACTGTACTGATACACTATTCTCAGTAACGGTAGCTGATGGTTGAACATCGTTCAGTGGCAACAGCCACCTATTGGACTCAACCAACGGAAGCAACGACTGACCATGATACTCAGCAGCCAAGCCCATATGGCGACACGGCAACAACCATGAGCTCGTAAAAGAACACGAACACTTCGTGGGTACCCCAAATTCTAGCTGACTACCGTCGCGAAAAACAAGGTATGATTGTCTGCTGTGGACCAACTCCACACTTTTCCTATGGTTGTGACTAACCCGTTACTGGACGTATGGCGTTAGCCGGCCCAAACGCTCTAAATGAGATGGCACTGTCGCATCTTCCGGTCGGCCACACAAAAGTGGGACGCTTACGAGTCTTCTGTACTTGACTTCTAATTGCTTATTCCTGTTGATTATGGCCTGAACAAAGGTGAGCAACGAGGAAGACTCAGAAAGTTTCCACTTGATCTACCTGTTGGCAGATTCGACCCGGTTAGTTGTTTCATCACCGAGGGTCATAGCATACTTCCGAGCATGCTTCGCCCAGGCAATCGGGTCGGATAACCAATGCTCGCCGAGGTACGACTTCTCCTCCCTGATGCCGATACAACATAGCTTAATCAAATCAACATCTTCATCTTCCTCATCGAAATTTGTAACCATCCCATACCCAACCACAGTAACAGTCTTACCAAAAAGGGGCTCCTTTCTAGGCCTCACCCAACTCATCGCTCATGCCGAAGTATTGCAACCCACCTTCACTTCCAAAAGCATGTCTGCTATATCCGAATAAGTCAGCTACTGAAACAGCTGGAGACTGTAAGGACACATTCTTCAATAGAAACCTCGGTGGACAACCGGAAAATCACTATATAACAGTCGCCTTACGAATTCGCTGACACCGACCCACACGAACTATGGCTATGAGACAGCGGTTGTCAAACAGCTGAAGACGTCTTATTTCCGCTGCTCGAACAGGCCAGTTCTCAGAGCCATACAACAAAACAGCCCGTACTGCAGCCTGATACACAAGTTCCTTGATATTTAGGGACATACTCCTTAGACGCCGTAGGTGTTTCAAATTGGCAAAAACGACCCGAGCTTTGTAGATTCGTGCACTGAACTCATCCGTCACACTAAAAAAGTTAATACAACTTTGAGTGTATATTAAAAGCACACCAAGTCTCCGCGGGCTTATATCGGTTTGCTCTGGATCTCTTGTACTATAATAGCATATACTAGCAAGCTTGACCCGTGCTTAATCGCTAGTCTACTAAATACAAATCTATCCCTATCCACTCTCATTTACTCACTTGTTGTCACCAACCTAATTGCGGTAAACGTTAAGATTTTCTCTCTATTAATGCACATGATCCTATCTGATGTCTCCACAAACCCACCGGGCTTTACTGATCTGGACTAGAAAAATGCCTGCGACCTTACATCGGCTTTGTTCCACCTCTGCGGTTTCCTCGGCCAACCAAAATTATCCCGCTGCTCACAGGATTGCACGTCCCAGCCCAATCACCACAAACCTGGCGTCCGTTACGGGGCTGTCCAGAAACCGGAGTATGTCAGTGCAATGATGGCATGGCACTGCCATACCCAGTTTGATAGCACAAACGCTACTATTCCCTTACTTCTCTTGACTGTACCATATCGCCCGCAATAACGAACAAACTCGTGCTCTATTCTGACTGTAACCTTATGATCATGCCTAACGGTACACCACCAACCAGTTGGGAGTAAACATTATTATTATAACCTTACACTTTGTGGGTACAAAATGCATACCAAAGGACAGGATGACTTTGGTCAGTTCATCCAAAAACACCTACGCTTTTTCCTCCTCTTTGAAGATGAGAACGGTGTCTGCATACTCCAGATCGGCAGGATTTTCGTCGGAAGATATCTGAAAACCGGGTTCAGAAGACATTCCAGCGTTGACTCATTATCTCATCTCATCTTTCATCTCCGCCTCTGTAATGCAGGAACAGAAAGCTAAAATGGAAGCAACTTTTGTCAGACGCCTGTGTTTCCTGCCTGAGTCGTCCTGGAACAATCGGTATGTGATAATGTCAACTTCAGTCTGGACAAGCTTTATACCGGACCAAGCTTTTGATAGGCCGAATTGTATACACGGTTGCAGCCTTGTTCTTCCTAGTGGAGGAATGGTGTCGAGTTGTTCCGCATCTAGATTAACTGACTCCATGACTCTTAGGACGTCAGGCCGTCAGCAAGAGACCGGAACTCACCGTGGTGTGACGGTTTGCAAACCTCAGAGACCCATTGAGCTATACTGGGGGGTGTCCCCGCGAAACTCACAGAGTCTCTCTCTCTTCGTTAGAGGTCTGACGAACACAGTCTCCTGGTCCTCCAGGTTGGGGGGTGGAACATATGGCGACTTGTTCCGTAGAAATGGTAATGCATTTGCATTTCCTGCCAAACACCGCTGCCTTGCGGTTAGGCTTTTGAGCCAAAGGCTTTGGTTGAGGACCCTAATCGTCCTCCTGTCTAGGTGTGGGCGCCCTGACAGTATCCCAGCCCACGTACAACCATGA
>SJOL01000733.1:0-14500 GCA_004794785.1 Opisthorchis felineus | reverse complement strand
ACCAAATAAATCGAACGGACTAGGCTCAAGTATGTCACCCTGCCGTTCCACCAGTTGTGAGGCCTCAACGTTAAGTGCCGGGGGTTGCCAGAGTTGAAAAGATTTTGATGATCGTTGCCTACAGAGAATATTATCTGCTTACTAGTGAGGTAACTACCCATGAGGCTATGTGCCTAATAATGCGAGGTAAAAATGCTAATAATCGTTCGGTTGTAACACCCTTTCGGTGCATAATTGCTATTTCTAGAGGGAAGCGCGAGGGCTGAAATCATGCCAGGTTGCCCGAGTCTGGACAGAAACTGTCTAGAAACCGAAATGTGTCAGCGCAATGATAGCACGCCACTGCCATATCCAGTCCGATGTCACATCCGCAACTATTTTCCCCATAATTTGGACTGTCTCCTGTCTCCCTCTTGGAATCCTAGCTACAAATACCTACCGCTCCATCTACGGGAGGACGTCCACAAACAAGTTTAAGAGACGCTGGAAAATGGCATAATCGAGGAAGCCAGCGGTGTGTACAACTCCTCGGTTGTGCTTGTGAAGAAGGCGAATGGGAAATACCGATTTTGCGTGGATTTCCAGCGTTTGAAGTAACTGTCCGTAAATCGGGTTGTAGCTGTCTCTTCAGTTGCAGAAATTTTCGATTCGCTCCAGCAATCCCGATATTTCACGGTTTTCGACTTGCTTTCCGGATACTGGCAACTAGCTGTCAAGTCAGAAGACAAAGAGAAAACGGCGTTCACGGTTGGGGACACCTAATATCAGTTTAGACGGATGCCGTTTTGGTTTTTCGAGGGCACCATTCACCTTCCGGTGCTTGGTGCTTCGTTCAACGAAGGGACCACAGAATTTTGCTGTGCACGGGGACGATATCATCGTCTATAGCGACTCTGAACCAGAACACGCCGTTTATCTGAAAGCCGTATTGAAGCGTATTCGGGAAGCTGGTCTACGGATAAATGAAGCCAAGAAACAGCTCGCTCGAAGTTGGGTTAAACTGTTTGGGCATAAAGTTTGTCAGGGAGAGGTTAGCTCACCGCCGTAGAAACTGGCAAAGATCCAGGACTGTGTAGTCCCTAATTCAAAGCGGTCCCTGTGGCATTTCCTCGGACAAACAGTATACCACAGCCAGTTTATCAAGGATTTCAATACGATTGCTGCACCATTGGAAGTTCGATTGGACAAGGGGAGCGTATGAGACCTCAAACGCCTCAGAGCGCGCATGATTACTCTTCGAACTGCTCGGGATCGGGGAGATGTTTACTGTTGCAACGGACGCTGGTGACTGGGGGATCGGTGCGATCCTAAGAGACAAGGCTGGGGTCATAGAATATGCTGGTCGTGTCCTGACTAACGCTGAGCAAAAGTACTCAACCACTGAGAAAGAATGTTTAGCAATAGTCTGGGCCCTGGATAAGTGGAGGCCATACTTACTGGAACGATGTTTTCACGTCGAGACCGATCAGTTTTTTATGCAGTGGGTCGTAGGTGTACTCCACACACCGCCATATTTCTGTGATCACTGGTTTCCCATCGACTGCCAACAATCATCACGAAAAATTGGCGCACCATATGATCATCAGCTTAACTAAGAACTTGTGGTCCAGTGAGGAAGAAAGTGGTTTTTATATGCAGTCGTTATCTGCACGAACTTATTTATGGGGTGCTTCCAGTTGACCGATAGCGGAAATTTTGCTGCCCAGCTGTCTCATTTTCAAGTTTCACAGCAGCGTAGACGCTACGGACGCTTATTCTGTAAAATGTGTTCATCGATACATCCACCCGATCGGGAGATTAAAAGTACCAGCCGCAGTTGCGAAGGCTGGCAAACGACCAAAATCACTTAAATTTTCACCTAAGCTTCTTGTTCTGATGATGGTTTTAATCGTTTTCCTAATGCTCACGTGAAGCATTTTTCCCCACTTCAGCGAATTAACGGTCTATTATAATGCCCGTTCCTGGATTGACTACAATCCTGAAAAAAAATCGCGACAATTTTCGTCCATTCCACTTACGAGATACGAAGGTCATCATTAATGCAAATGACTTCGTGAGTTGTCTGGAAAGTAAACTTAAAAATCCTGGTGATCTGGAAGCGGTTGGTCTCTATCTGTCCATCAAACGTATTTTGTCTGCTTTTACTGAATGCGGTATAATTCCATACTTTGTGTTCACCGGCGGAAATGATGAGCGAGTAAGTTCACTCCGCTTTTGAAGTGAATGGTCAACGTCGCATTTCATTCGGTACCATTGTCTCCATAATTTCCAATGGACCCTCTGTAGGTACGTGTTAGTGAGTGTTTTATGTGGGGTGACCAGACAGAGCTCACAATTTTTCATCGAGACATTTTTCTTATATTGGTCTGGTCAGATTTTTTTGAGTGTATCAAACCAGTCGTATATATCGGCAGCCAGCTGTCTAAATTTCAAATTAGTGTCTTATTTCATAAATGCGATATTTTCATTCATTCGACCGATCTATGTATGATTTCATACTTTGAATCCCGTATAGCCACAGGAATAGCACACTATTAACGGAATGGCCTACGTAGTTACTAGCCGTGTTGTTTGTTTGTATTCGGTGCCGTGAAAAAGATAGTGCTTCCATGCAAAGAATGAATTTTATCGATCCCGCTTTGCACTTCGATAGCTCCGGCTGAGGGTTTCGAGTAGAGAACAAATGCACTCATCCGCTAAATTCGGTTTTGGAGAAGACTCAGCTGAATCCCAGCAGAATGCCTTGTCCGTGATATTCTTCAACTGAATGTGCTGCACAAAGGCCGTTTCATGTTTTAGTTGACATGACAATCGAGATATCGGAGTATATTTTCTTTGCATAACTTTACGCTACTCCAGTAATTACATGTGTATTTCACCACTTGCGTACATTTTGGGTTCAATTAGAGCATAAGTTTGGCGAAAAATCGGGAGACTCGCTTACCTGATGAACGAAATCCGTCGTGGGTTGTCGAAGAGTTTTCAGGAACCTTATAAGTATTGTGCCGTGCCAAAAATGTGCTTCGATTTCCAGAATATCGTGCCAACTGGAACATGGGGCAGCATTTGTGCGGCACGTTCAGTGAAAGACCATCATAAAGGATTCAGCTGTGAGTTAAGATACGGGTAGGAGGTGCATGTGTTATCTAAGGCTAACGCGATTAATCGGACCTTGGTGAAGGTGTATTGGACGTTAGAGGGACATTCCAGGACTAGTTTAGATGGTTATCTCTATTACTGTCCAATGGAGGACCTGTGAATGCCAACATTTCTGATGATGGGAACTGGAATGCTGCTGAATGGCATCATTCCTTACGGCCTAGCTTCACAACTGATTGTGGTCATAACAGTCAAGCGAACCGTTGCAATTACGCAGAGTAAAATGGTAGTTGGAGTGCTTGATTATCTATCCAGCTGTTAGTAAAAGACCTTTCTGGTGCTGGGTCTGCATTAGGACCTGACAGACCTCGTTACCTAGTCACTCCGCATGACGATGCTTTTCATCAAGCGCGAAACTTTGTACACAGTTTCGAAAAGGCCGAGAAGATCAAGTTGAGATACCTTTACTGGAAACGGTAGTTTTCATAAAGACTCTGGAGTCCGTTGCAATGCTTCTTAAACTGTTTTCAAAGCTTTCAAAGGATGGTCTCAGTTTTGAGGAGGTAGGTATTGTTTAACTTTACATAAATCGACTTAAATTCGTCTTATCACATTATTAGGCTTGTGTCGCTCCCTGTACAACACTGGAAACTTGCCACATCTGTCCAAATGCTTCAAATCTTGCTTCCCATGTATTTAACACCATTACAACTCTTCTCGAGAAAGACATCTCGACATACTCCGGTTAAAAGCAGTACCTCTCGGGGACACTAGTACTCTACTGGAATTATTTATTTGTCTGTCGGAGACATTTCTGAAATAATTGCTCTTCCAAACAGACACTATTATTCTTAATCTGGGTTTATAATTTTTTTTGAAACAACCTCTCTCATGTGATGTTCAAAACTATAAGATGACGGAACATCTGAATTCTAGTTGTATTAAATCTATGCAAGCAAAACTCCCATTTATTACTAATTCATCTCCCTCACCTATGGGAGTGCGTTCCAGAAGCGTTGAAAACAAACCTGTTCACAAGCAACAGCATTTGGAATGTTGAAGAAACAGTAACTTGCGGTTCGTTCTGACAGGCATCATCAGACGGCTACAAAACTCACGAAAACAAGTTGGGACCATACTAGTAATCCAGTAGCGAAAAGTATTTTTCTCTAGATTGGTGCACACCGTGAAACTCAGGGTGGTACCTGCTTTTATGTGAACCTTGTGTGGTCCGGTGGAATACTGGTACACACTAGGGCTTGCTGAATTTCTCAGTATGGTGCATTCGGGGGCGAAATTCCCATATCTGATGGGGTTGGGACATGCGAAACTTGGTACATTTGACAAACTAGTGAATTTGAATACTAGTACTTTTAACATATATGAGTGTATATCCACTCCGTGACACTCGTCGACAGTGTGGTCCATTACCCAGTCAACCGATCTTGAGAACAGCGAATAGAACATGGGTGTGGCAAACGCTGGTGCCTTCGACGCATTTCAACTGACGAACGTGCAGACATGCATAAGCTGTAAATGGGGGAAAGTAGGATTCATAATGCTCAGAAATTCGTCAATCCGCTGTTGGTTTCAGTGCCGGACGAGTCATGAGTAAGAAGGTTGTTTGTCTTACAGATGTACAGTTCCTGACTAGTAACTGAAGACCACTTGAACCTGAGTGTAGATAGGCACTTCTAACCCAAGATGACCAATCGAAATTTGACGACTCCGCTGTATATAAGCCTCGCAGCATGATCTCAATAGTCTAATTTACTTCTTATGGATACCCTCGGGTCCCACTGCATTCTACAATGCTTCTGGATTGTTGATATTTTTAGGATTCTTCAGGAGATTGCAAACTTGATCGGTGCAACGTAGATGAAACTTTTTCTGGTTTGTTCGTGTACATACTCCTCTTTTGCTGTTGAAGAGGCTCATACGGTGAACGGAGATATTTTAGCGACTAATGAGCTAATGACGTAAGAGTTATCCCAAGGTAGTTTTCTGTCCCCCTCTTCGAAGGACAGGGAGTTGAGATGTTGCGATCAGAGCACTTTACTTTCACGGACCGAACAGAATAAGTGTGATACTACGAAGAAGGTACCATGGCGTACGTGCTACCTCATCAAAAGCTCTGTGGTTCTTGAACTCTCTGCTGAACTCTGACAGTAAAACTGGAAGTTAGACCTTGAATTAGAAATCAGACGCAAAGGACGCATGACGTTTTCCCAACGTTTCAAATGTTTTATGGTTCATTTGTTTCATATATGCAGTTACATTTGCTGACTTAAGAAGAACCCATCCGATTGCCACGTGATACTTTCAGCTGTCTTAGTGTGTGGCGTAAAATGAGGAGTGTGGATGAACACCTATGCCATACTCTGCTGTTTAGAACAGCTTTTCGTTATTTCACCGTTTTTCGCTCGATTGACGAAGTGTTTTTTCCTGATGGCCTGGTTACTTGCCAAATAGTTTAAACGCTCATAGAACAGAGAACGAACGATGAAACCTCGCATAGCAGTAACAGCGCACATCACACTGTTTTTACGGCGATACACATCTCCAGCACTAGCTGTGGAATAGGAAACAACTTAGCAAGGAATCACGTGATTCTCTGAAAATGGTTTCTGTGTTGGTTACCACAAATAACTTTGATCAAACAACAGGTGGATTCCGATGTCACATCTTGGTTTGCTTGACATCTAATAAAAAGGTGTTTTTTGCTTCATTCCAGTAGATTACACTGTTACATTCTCCCGGTGATTTCTTTGTGACCCGTTCGTAAGGGTCCAGTGACACTAGTTTCGTTTACCTTTATCGTTTTCCAGGGAAGTTCCTTATGAAAAGTTGTTAGTTGGCTTCGTTGGTCTTTCAAACTTATCATTCGATCGCCACAGAACAGTTGATCAGTGATCCATCATCTTGTGGATCAAGTTCTTCGTGGGCGATTGTACATGCTAGAGTTTAATTTTGACGCTTACAACTGCATTGATTCAGTTAGCTTAGTATCAGGAAGGTCAGATTCCTGAAAGCAACCACTGAATGCCCGAAATCTACTGAGACCCTCAGCTCCACTAGATGCTGACCAGACATACAACCCCCTCTCAATATGGAGTGCGTCACAGCCTTGTATCAAAGCCAAACAGTGTGCGTCAGCGTTGGACCAAGTTCAGACACTGTCTCTCCAATAAATAGCTTGAGGCCGTCGTATTTTCGCACTCGCACTCGCTTGTTGGGAATAAAGCTGTCGTCTGTTCCCTTCTGTGAGTCTTTTTCCAGCACTAGGCACTGGAGCGGGGTCAGCAGTCAGATACAACAGATTGGCGAATCAGCAGATATAACAGATTGGCGACGCCCGAACCCACGGAATCATGACAATAACTGCTGAAGCGTTGAAAGAAATTCTGCTGCAACAACAAAATCAGTTTGAAGCGGCGCACTTACGTTTGGTGGAAACATTGACGCAACAACTTAAAATTCAACCACCAAATTCCGCTCCAGATACAAATTCAGTCGACTCGATCGCCAACAGCATCACGGAGTCCCATTATGACCCTGATGCCGGCTAACCTTCGATTCGTGGTTCAGACGTTACGATGTTTTCAAAGTCGAACTGAAGCACAAAGATGATGCCCGAAGAGTACGCTTATTGCTAAGGAAGCTCGGCACAACGGAACACACGGTATTCCAACTTCATCCTGCCTAAGAACACGCGAGATCTCAGTTTTGACAAAACCGTGCAGCAACTCTCAACAATTTTCGGTGAGCGTTCGTCTTTGTTTAATATCCGCTACCAATGTATGAAACTTGCGAAAAAGGAATCCGAAGACTATATCACTTATGCCGGTAGAGTCAACCTTGAATTCGAACAATTCAAGTTGTCTACCATGACCGAAGATCAGTTCAGATGTCTTATTTTCATATGTGGTCTTCAGTCGCATTCAGACAGTGATATCAGAGCGAGACTATTGAACAAGGTTGAAGAAACTGCCGAGATAACGCTGCAGTCCATTACCCATGAGTGCCAGCGCCTTTTGAATCTTGAACACGACACGGCCATGTTGGAGAGACCCGTATCTAACCCTGCTTTCAACATTGCCAAGACGACATCGAGGCAACCTCCTGTGGTGACAAATTCGAACGGAGCAAAACCCCCTTCAGCATGCTGGCAATGCGGCGAATGGCATTTTGTGCGATTGTGTCCGTATAAAAAGCACAAATGTTCAGTGTGCAATCGACGTGGGCACAAGGAAAGCCAGTGCCGGACGCGGAAAGCTAGCCAAAGATGCGGCCAAACCCGGAGGTCATGAAGCAGACGGAGCCAGTCCGAACCCCGTTTTAACGCAATACTTGCAATATTTGACAGCCAGATGGATGCTCGTCGCAAGTATGTTACAATCAGAGCAAACGGAAGCATGATTCGATTGCAGCTCGATACGGCCTCCGATATTACGATTGTTTCCCGGCGCACCTGGGGAAAGATCGGATCACCGAAACTCAGACCAACAATGAACACTGCCAGAAATGCTTCAGGTGGTAAGCTTCAACTACTTGGTGAATTCGATTGTGAGATGGAGATAGCGCCCAAGACAGATCCATTGCTACAACCGAGACGTCGTACCGGTCGCGCTAGAAAACGGGTGGAACCTCTACAACTTGATCCGCGTCGACAATTTTACGTTGAACGGCCAAAAAGGGGAGGTATCAGGAAGGTCAGATTCCTGAAGGTAACCACTGAATGCCCGAAATCTACTGAGTCCCTCAACTCCACTAGATGCTGACCAGACAGACAACGCCCCCTCAATATGCAGCGCGTCACAGCCTCGTACCAAAGCCAGACATTGTGCGTCAGCATTGGATCAGCGTCAGACAACCCCCTCTCAATATGCAGCGCGTCACAGCCTTGTATCAAAGCCAAACAGTGTTCGTCAGCGTTCGACCATGTTCAGACAGTGTCCCTCCAATAAATAGCTTGAGGCTGTTGTATTTTCGCACTCGCACGCACTAACGCTCTCGCACTCGCTTGTTCGGAATAAAGCTGTTGTGTTCCCTTCTGTGAGTCTTTTTCCGGCACTAGGCACTGGAGCGGGATCAGCAGCAGATACAACAGATTGGCGAATCAGCAAGTTATAACACTTAGTTACTGGACTTTTCATGACCCTCGATTATTCATTTCCATCAGTATATATTTCATGGGAAATCTGCAAGTCAGTATTATCTGTTGGCCCTACGTTGTTCGCGTAATTCACCTGGTGGAGTTTGGTAATTCAGGAGGCTTTAGCAGCGCTTGAGATGTTGGATCTAGAAGGAGCAGAAGAAAACTCTGCCACACCTGATGGATTCTGTTAGGTTAGGAAGCTAGCACTTTCCGTACATTTTGATCAGATCTAACAAAACGGCGTCACCGGAATGATGATTTCGGAGTAATGCCATCAAAATACAATGAACTCCAGGTAACTCTGAACACTACTCAGTGCCATAGTTATAAATAGTGTCATGGACTAGCAACCGAAACTGGATATTCGTATCCGAAAGGAAACAAGCGAATTCGATGTTCTTACTGGGAATGTATCCTATCCACATGGGTTGTATAAAATGGGTAGTGGGGTGGCGGCAGGTTTCAACCGCACCGAATGCGCGTTCACGACAAGCGGGAACGAAAAATGGTGCAGCTCGAAAAACAACAGTGATTAACATTGAGCCTTTGAGTGTCGGTCTTATTATATGATTTCCTAATTTTTCTTGGCTTTCAGTCCCAATTTAGGTGAAAGGGTTTTTTGTGGGGACACGCTATCCTTGATTTGCAATTCTGGCAACTCCTGTTAACGGTGCGTTTAATCAACTTGCTGTTTTTCGTAGTTTCTCTATTTCCCGAATTCTAACACATCCCTGGTAGTAGCAAGACTTCACGGGACTACTGAATCCGACCGATTTCTACTCGACACACACCGAAGTCTGCAAATGTCTAAAAAGATGGATGGTGTGCAGAGTCTTTCTTATTGAGTCGGTCACCGCGAACAAGAGCCTCCTTCTAAGGTGATCACTGTCCCGGTCCCGCGAATTTTGCATTTGACCAAGTTATCTGACTCCTCAAAAAGAACTGAGAAGTTCTACCCGATGAAAGCCCATTTGTGTGGATGGTTTAGGTTCGTAGACGATCACGTCATGTTCCCATTCCTCAGATATGAAAAGAAACTCCTGAAACTCAGTCAAAAAGACGGCTCAGCCAGTGTGAAGCTGTTGCTCATTACCAGTGTAAGGTTTACATTATCACTCAAAAATAATGAAACCACAGGACTTCTCATTTGCTGCTTCTTGAATGACCCCATTAGAGACCACTGTATTCACTGGGTTTTACTTGCTTACGGTCCGTAGGTTTTGGGCTCATCGAGTTTTAAACCTTCTCTGTGTTTCTAAAAGCTAGTGCAGGTTATGTGATGCAGCGCTGGTTGCCCTCGAGGTGGGTTGATCACATTTAATTTGTCATTAACTTCGTCACGTTCATTATCGTCTGCCTTCGATTGCATAGACATTTCTGGGAAGTTTTTGCTCAGAAACGTATGGCTGCGGGTAGGCGTTAATCATTTTCTACAAAATTCGCAATTGAAATCCTGATTTGTCTGATAATGATGGTTGCCTTCATTGGATATTTCCAAGCGGTGGGTAAAGTAGTTACGACCTCGTATAACATCCTTATTCTTTCCACACAATGTAAGGATTATCAGGACAGGGAAAGGCAACCAGCACCCTTTGAATGGAAGATCGAAACCCGTTCGTCCATGATCCAAAAGAAATAGAGTACACTTTTTCGGTACAAAATTTCAGACTTCAGATTTAGCATTTGAAATTGCTCGAAACCTTTCTGGATTAAAGTTGAAGGACTAATAAAGGAGGTTATTCTACCCTGTAATTCCAACCTCATGGCGTACCTCTGCCCTCGAAGGTTATTGAGTGGCATTAATCTACCAGTGTAGTTTCCAGAGAAATTCCTGATTCGGGTATCCACACGAATGTTCGGATCAGGTGAACTAGTTGTTTTTCCTCTGTTGACTTATCAGTGAGCTGTCTGCCCGAGAGTTCTCTAACTGTATCGCCGACCACATTTCACGCCTATGCATGCGCGGCTCCATACTGACCCGGGTGCCAACCAAGTAGCCAAGTGGTTCACGTAGTCCCTCCCATGTTTCGACTGTTTGCGTTCGACCGAATGTGTCAACAAACTGTGCGTTTCAACAACGTCCAGCACATCGTCATAGTATGTTCCGTTCTGCTCTATCTGTTGACAAAACCTTTCCATTCGGTTGGGTGTTTTTGTTTTGCCTGGATTGGGAATTATGGCTATGAGTAGTAGATGAGTGCTGGTTCACCAAATCATTTGCTTCAGTTCAGGTTAGTGTGTTGTGTGAGTGTTAGGCAGAGAAACAAACATACCTTATCCGCTACTCCTAGTTGTGCTCGTTAGAAGTATTTCTTGTCGGATTCCTTGCACTATGGCTTGTAAAGCTTCCGATAATTTCTTCCGGGAGCGCAGTCTGTTTTGGAGGCTTTGCCTGCTGAAGAGAATACTGACAACGCTGTAGCGCTTCCTTAGAGTGGGCGGTTTCATTTATCTCGCAGAGGTCCTGTAGAGGTGTTCTGGAACAGTCTGACAACGTTTATATTGAATACCGGGTAGTTAGAACGAAGGATTGCAGCTTGTTTTTTTGTTAACAATAGGGAAAGTTTCGTATGGTCAATCGTAGAGGTGCGAATCCCGCTCATGGTCGAGGGTGCTGCGCTCCAATGGAACGCATTTTCTGTGACCTAGACCTCCTCAGTGCATCTAATCAGAGGTGTCGTGAATCATTCTGAACTCAAGTGCGCATGCGCGACGTGGGAAAGTGTCCGTAATAGTTCAATTGGTAAGGCACTCGCCCTGTAAGCGAGAAGTCGTGGGTTCGAACCCATTCCAAGGGCTCTGTTTTCTCGTTTGGATTGTGTGTGCTTAGATCCGTATTCGAAATCAGGATATGCCTAATGTTCAAAGAACCGCCTTAACAGAATGAAGCTGATGTCAATCTCTTTAGGAACGCGAATTCAGCCAATTCCTGCTACCAATAATCTTTCATGGTCAGCTTCTGTTTCTGGAATATGGGTTTCGTGTTTTGCTCTAGGGGCGAACTACTCGGCTGCAACTAGAATTGTTCAGCTGTAGCACTCTTTCGGTGCCTAACTGCCATGCCACCAGAAGGAAGCATGAGGGCTGGGATACTGCCAGGTTGCCCAACCCTAGACAAGGGAAGTCGAGATGCAGAGGTTGGGTTGGAACCAGCAACCTTCCGGTCAGTAAATTTGCACTCTAACCACTGAGCCATTTCGTCCCTTGCAACTAGAATCTAGTAAATCGGATAAACATAGCAAATGGGCAGAACAGTTTGCGGAAAATTTCCTTATTGACTCATTCGTCCGATTGCTTTCAGTTAGTTCGTGCTCCAATTTCAATTCATATTTCGGTTTTAACGCTTGCGGTTTCCATAATATGTTTGCAGATTTTTGTTGTTGTAATATGTCAACATACACCTGAGGGTTTGATGTGTTAGCACCTTCTCTTCGGGATCGCTAGCTTCATTTCTAGCCGGGGAGTTGTTGCATTTTGGAAGACTTCAAGAAATTCTACATGGACAGTGGTCGAAATCGTTTCTCACTGGTTAGATAAGCGATTAAATTTTGCCTCTAAAAATGCATGTCGACCGTCCGTAACTTCTGACGCGTTTTTCGCACACAGTCGGGTTCCGAACATTTTAATCTGAAAACCGTGCACAGGTTACACATTAGTTATGATTGACACACTCCCACTCTACTTTCATGTTGGGAATGCAGTCAGTTGGGTTCGGTAACAAAAGCTGATATCCACTTATCATAGGTGATCTTCCTAATCTAACGGATCTACGTTTACACTCCAAGTCATACGTGGATGTGTAAGAATGAGCGGCAAATGAGCCAACAAAGTGGAACCCTCGTGGAACTGGTATTGTTATATCTTCCCAAAACCCGAATGAATGACCTTTGGAGAACTTTCCAAGTGGAATACATCTGCGTTACTGACGAAACACACTATTGACAAGGCTGTTGAGAAACCTTTGACAGCGCAAGACCGGTTCTGTCCCACTTAAGGCTCATCTGGTTTCAGTGTAGCTGAATACCCAGAACCATCCGCCAGCCTTGATGTTCTCGCTGTAGCGATGTGTTTTGTAAGCTGCGCAGAATTCTCCTCTTCCATCGTGTTGTCTTGCCATGAAAACAGATGGATGTCATGGTTAACTTACCAATGCTGATGAATTTTTCCGAGTTTTTCGTTAAAAGCCCGTCGGATTGTCATCCGTTTCATTTATTTCTTCTCTTTTAAATGGTTCGGTTCGTTAGTTTGGGAAACGGACTTACTGGTCTAGTCCGCAAAGCCCATTCAGGAGCTGTAGAGTCAACTAATTCCACCACAAATCGAAACCTACGTCTCTGAAAATAAAACACTTCAGCTCACCTCCTTAACACTCACCAAAGCTTTCACCTTCATCTATCGTATTTGTGAGGTGCATCATAAAACTTGACATCAAAAGATTAACGGACTGTATACCTCCAGCATCGAACAGCTACAATTTCCCTACTGTGTTTGGAGGCAAGTAATGCAACTTTATCTGTCTCGACTGGATGTCAACGTGGTCGTTGCGGTTGCCCGACAATAAGGTTGTTCGCCGATTTTTGAAAGTAAGTTAGCTGTTCCACGGCTCGGTACAGCGCTCGTACTCCAAGCAGATATGGTAGCAGTTCAAATGAAAATCTGGACTAGGTCTATCTTACTCGCGCATCTCGATTCCACTTGTTACCTTGACACAACTCCAGCAGCGGTTTTGATTAAGCCACACGCTACACGTTTTGCGCGCACGTGGGCGCAGCAAATGAAGACATCGGCTAACCAACTTACTCCTACTGGCCTGAATGGTGACTTGGTTCTGTTAAAAATGAGGTTGATCGTACCGAGACCGCCAGGAGCTGCTCGTTACGGTTATCAAGGAAGGGCTGTGTTGCATGCTGTTAGCGCTGGAGGATTGACCGATCGACTAGACTGTTTACGTTACTCTCAACGATGGCATCTTGTTTGCTGGCACAAGATGATACCTGTCCATCTTCAACCTTTACCGATGAAACCTTACCGTATGCCTCAGTCTCAGGTCTTATTCTTCTCTTTTCGATTTATCAGTGGTCAACGATTTTCTCACTGCTAAGCATCCGGATCCTCGCGTTGCATAACAGTTCATTCACAACCAAACGATAGGTCATCTTCGGACAACAGTTTTTGTGGTCGTCCAATGTTTTGGCCCCTTTTACACCATTCGCCATAAAATGCGCATAAACCAATCACCATTGACAGGCACCGGGAACTGGGTTGCACAATCCCATGGGGGGTTCGATTATGTATCTGATGAACTCACTGAAGGCCAGTTGTGACCCTGTCGCACTGGACAACTTGTGTCTTCAAATTACGAGCCTTGGAATACAAAAAACGTCCATGATATCCTTTAATCAATGGCTCCATTCCAAGTCCATGAGCGATTTCAGTTGATGCGGTTTAGTGGAGCGTTTCCATGTGAGGTCATACTGCAGCAAGGCACCTAACAAATAATGAGTAGAAATGTAGCTTATCCACCTTATTTACTAAACCTGAAGACCCAGTTCGTTCGCTCTGCGAACGAGGCTATTACCGAAACTAGGGCTATATAGGTATGTTGGGTACACTCATAACCTAAATGGATCAGTGGAGCATGAAAAGTGAATTAACTGTGTGTGTTGTCCCGAACTTGGCTTTTCCAAGGTCTTATGACTTCAGGTTTTGTTCCACTAGCACTCGGTCACGGGAGGCCGCATGGCCATTGACTGTCTCTCTATGGCATATACAAAGTTAGCGCATTCAATAGCCAGTTGTGCATTTCAGAATTGGTTCGTGCACCTGTCCGAAGGACTGGGTAATGTGACTTTCACGGTCCATAGTGTTGCTGGGTTGGCTCTGGTTTACACCGTGTCTGGTTTTTGTTCGGCTAAGGTACGATTTTGAATGCCAAAGTTTACCTAATGAGCATAACGAGAATGATCGGTTGAGGAATGTGGTGGATATGTTTTGTTGTGCTGCAAGGCCTGTAATTTAAGGGTTCGGGCTGTCTGGCATGACTGGATTGTAGAAGAGTCTCAGTGCAATTGTCGTAGAATACACACATTCACGTCACTCCCGTTTGAATAGTTCTCCTATCCTGACGCAGTTATTCTAGCTAGTCCACACCAAAGAGAGGAGGCACTGGACTCGTGTTTCGGTCTTATTAAAGGTCATCAGCAGTGCATATCTTTCTCCGATAAATTGCGCCAGGACAGACAG
>SJOL01000726.1:78853-112436 GCA_004794785.1 Opisthorchis felineus | reverse complement strand
CCTCGCCACGTTAAGTAAGTAACTTGCGGTATTGGTGAAGTCGTAACACAAATAAGTCGGCAGATTAGATTGCCCCACGCTACTACCGAAGGAAAAATCCAGAATTCAACAAACTTTCATGAGTTCCATTTATCAGCCAGCACATCCAGGCTAACGCTCAACGGATGGCTACATGTACAAGTCAATATACAGATTACGGAATTCAAACAACAAAGCCAATTTTCCTGGCTAATATAAAAGTATAACGTCACAGACAGTACATCCATTCAGTGAGTCACCTACTGATGTCTAAACTACCTTTGGGAGTAAGTGATACCTGTTCAGCTGATGGGAAGGGTTATTGTGGAGAAACAGTGGTGGTGGACTTGTTCACTTAGTTTCTTTACTCAGGTCGTTACGCAAGTATTACCTGACAATGTCGGTCTTAGTAGAGCGTTCCTGTAGGTAAAGTACTTGCCTAGACGGTTGAAAGTGAAACTTGTTCTCCTATTCTGGCAAACTGTTATTGCCTTAGCAACATGGTTCTCTTGGATGGCTTTCGAACAGCACTTCGCACTTAGGCACCTCTGTTTTTGTCCACCGAGCAGCAGCACGTTAGAAGTTTTTTCGGCTCCTTGAAACCGCCTACACCAAGGAGTTCCTTGTTTGTGCGGGAGAATGCTTCAGTAGCTTACAGAAACCAAGGAATAGGCATAATTCTTGGTCTAATCATATCTCGGTAGCTGAAGCTGGCCTCAGTATGGGTGTCGCACCAAAACGTGAATGGACACATCGCCCGGCTGAGCGGACGGATGGGTTGAGATTCCCACACAAAGATAAGTTGGACGACACATTCGACATTTACCCAACAAACTAATACGGTCAGCTACATTGTACCTAGTCTTCTTGGAGTCGATTAACTGGAACTTGATTCTACGTCGATCAGGTTTACTCAAAGGACGATCATTAGTCGAAAGTTTGTCTTCACTGTCATCAGTATTTAACCGAATTCCAAGGTATTGTCAAATCAAAAACATTTATTCAGCCTTCGTCATTTCCCCAAATCCAACATCATTATGAAAGAAACAACTCTTTAGTTGACAAACTGTTCCCCCAGAACACAGGACACGCACCTTTTAAACCCACAGGAACGCTTTTCATGTATGTTTACTGAAAATAATCCATATATGCCTTAAACATTTTACCGAGTAATTGTATCCGAAGCGTACGAAGGCAAAAGCATTGCGCATTCCGCCACACATTCATTGGCAAACCCTTCGCGTTCCTTAAACCATGTCACAGCGCACTGACTTGTAATGGTAGTCACGTTAGAGTGAGTTCTGCAACATGGCAGTAATTATGGTAGATACGCATCAGAAAGACAATGTAAGCTATCCGACGATTCAGACATCCAGGATGGCCATCATGGAGGCATGTGGTTTTCCAGAGGCTGGTCAACAACTGTTATGTGTGCCGTGATGTGTGTGAACTTCGTGTGTGCTCTACCGCTTCTGCGTGCGCGTGCGTCTATCTGCCGAGCTGTGCAGACTTCACACCTGACTTTGGGGCTGAGCTATCTTGTCACGTGCTGTCTGTCTTGCGTTGTTTGAACTTGTATGATGAAGTAGGCAGTGAACCAAAAGACAGGCTCATTCAGTGTAGTTTCAATGTGAGAATTATGTTCACATTTCCCAGGCTTGCATGTTCGCAATGGGATCATCATTGGAGCTCACGGTGAAACTGCTTGTAGGATGAGCCGACGCACCGGACTATTTAGTCCGTTTTCCACCCGCTCGTGGAGAGGATAATCATTCAAACACTCACCATTTGTCTTGTACATTGAACGGGGCGCAGAAGTTCGTACCAATAATGTCCCCGTTACCATTGTAGACAAGGTAAGTGCCAAGCCCAGGTTCTGCGGCCATAATGTGTTAACAAACAAATGACTTTCTGGTGCATCTTTGTGGTATTGTCAAAGTCTGCGCCAGCGTTTGGCGAAACCAACAACGTAGTTTGAAATTGCACATGATGCGTCCCAATATGCCATAACAACAATGTCACCTGGCATAATAAATATATTCAGGTTGACCGTCTAACAAAACTATTCTTTGACAACAAATACTGGCCATCTGGGTGTCCCTGGAGGATTTCTAATCTCAGTGGCATTCTTTTAACCAGCGAGGGTGTCCTAATTAAGGGAATGTATAAAAGACGTATTCGATGCATGTGAAAATAAGTAGGAGGAATCCTCACGCTGAAATGAAAATCGCCGGTATTGTATTGCCGGTAGGATATCTCCAGAGGGTCGTGAAATCCCGACATCGTCGTAACTATTGACAATATTTAAATTAGATGCTTTAGTTTACATTCGAAAGAGACGTCCGACGCACTGTCGAGTGAGTGTACTTTACAACATCCGAACATGTATAGATAATCCCAGTAACTTGCATCTTTGGAGGTAAATATTAAAAAGTTGTGGTTGGAGTATTTGAAAATAACCATGAGTTGGCTTAGTATCCTCTCAAGAAGAGGCCGAAGATCCCCCAAATCCATAGTGTATCCCTGCTTCTGTGGGATCACCATAAATGTACACAAATTCCCCTTTCTCAGTTCTCCTTATAATCCTGGGAAATCACAGGGTTCACCTGACACCCGCAGCAAGTTCTGCTCTTTAATCCTGAGAAAATACCGTTTATAAAATTTATTTTCGTCTACTTTAGTTGCGAAGCTCAACGGCCTGTTTGCGGGGTGCGTTTCACCATATAAGTTGACCAAACACCACCAAGTACACTCAATTGAAAACTGGTTTGCATGTGACTGGGTTCAACTGAATCTCAAATGAATCTATCGTTTGTGATATTTCGCAAATAAACGGGCTACTCAGTGCTCATCGAATGATTCATTTGGGACGATATTCGAAATTTGGCTGTCTAATTTGTTGGAAAAAATGCCGCTCATGAGTTTGGAGTGTTCTCAACAATCTTGTGAATGGTGATTCTCTAAGAATCTAGCTTCAAATTTTCGACGTGGCTATTCTGTTTGTTACAAGAGTTCCGCTTTCACTGGAGTGCATCCTGCTGCGAAAGGCTGATTGGATTAGAATTATTTCGGACATATTTTTCCACGACTTACGAAACGGATCCGCTTATGTGTGATAAGCCCTATTCAATATTTGTAAGGATTGTAATCCTAAAAATGTAGTAAACCGCACCCATTTGCAAGCAAATTTGGTTTTGCGATATGCTCACCTGGGACCCAGATGAATTTCTCGGTTGTGACCTTTCCAGGCAAATGAGTGTATCTTGC
Organism: Opisthorchis felineus; assembly: GCA_004794785.1. Classification (NCBI taxonomy): domain Eukaryota; kingdom Metazoa; phylum Platyhelminthes; class Trematoda; order Opisthorchiida; family Opisthorchiidae; genus Opisthorchis; species Opisthorchis felineus. The sequence continues at coordinate 109,151 of SJOL01000726.1, read as the reverse complement.
TAATTTCGTGCAATTTGGTTTCAAGTAGAACATAAGTTTGACGGGAACTCGGGGACTGCGCCTAACTGATGAGCCCCAAGAAGGGCGAAACCGGTCGTGGACTGTCGAAGAATTTTCAGCAAACTTATGAATAGTGCATTACCTAAAATATACTTTTGACTAAAAGTGTGCTCATTTTCAACAAAACCTACCAGCACAGATTTTGGGATGCATTGTATTCTTTCCCCGTTAGGCCAGATCACAGGAGCCATCAGCAACCACTGACTACAAGATACACTCAAAGTGTGGGCAACCTCCTGAGGAGGTCTGAAATGCTTCACTTGTGGAATTCTAATTTCGGATGGACTGCGGTTCGCATTGATAGCTTAGTTCCGAGGCAGTACTGGGACACTGACGGTGATTCAGTTTCAACACCAAAATGCTAAATTTCTCACTGCAAAGACCTCAAATGAAAATGGGGTTTTATGCTCTTGTGTAAAAGGTCTCACTTTTGAAGGCATCGCCCAATATTTGTTTTTATCTCTAATTTCAAAGTTTAACTACCGAGTTTAAATTTAAACCTGCTGAAAGCAAACAACCCACATTTTTCGAGAAAATGGTGTCATTAGGAGGTCACACACATCATTTTTCAATATTATCGGAATGGGATTGGAAGATGTTGTCGTTTTGGCTGTAAGTTCGGCAAAACCACAGTACCGGAATCATCTAGGCTATTCAGTTAGCCACATTCATCCTGTGGACAAAGTTTCGCAAAAAACATCTGTCCACATAACCATTTGAAGGATGAAAACCTGTCGAGCAAGCACACGCCATGCCCTAGCACTGAAGTATGAATGTCACGGCTAGAGGTAATACCTGCGATGATTTTTGAGGACTCTGTGAATGAGGACCTCAGGGGAATTCTCGTCAGATATTAGATTTATTGCAACGCACGGTGTAGTTGCACGCTCGTCCGCGTGCGACCAACTATGCTGTCACTGTTAATTTATTAAGTTACCACTCACGGTATTCGCGTCAAACATAAAGCCATTTTCAAACCCTCCGGGGTCAAGCCTCAAACGATATCCTTTGAAGCCTTCAGTGCATCGGTATTCAAGACCGCCTATATCATTCGGTTGGCAAGCATGTATCCGTTTCTCTAAAACGGCTTGTCGGTATGCATTCACCGCAAAGTCAACATTATGCATTTCCACCTAAATCGGTCTGCCTATACCATTTAGTTGAGACGACTGAATGCAAAGGGCAGCACCTGTGCGCGGCACAATGAGTTGCAAACAGGATCTACGCCGTGTAACTTGCGGACGTCAAAATGTCGATTGGTTCATTGAAAAGCCCAGCGAAATGTTCCGGTTTCGCATAGGTGACGGGTGACATCAGGCTTAACTGTGAATAATTCAGTCAGGTACGTTGAACGCTGCACGTGTGTTGTGCGGTTCTGGTCATTGATTGGCGCGTTTTCAGTGGCTGATGTTGTTATGGGAATCTGATCAATGGCATAATTGAAGAATGTATAACACTATCTGTGATCTCGCATTTTTTTCTACGTAGTAGATGCAATTATAATGTTCTTCCAGTGCGAAAACGAATTTCAGGAGAGATTTTCAGATTTAAACAATTGGTCCACCGTCAATCTTAGGCATGTGTTCGAAAAGCTTGGAATACCCGGATACCCTAGGGTAATGCAGCCTCCTCTGTCGCCATTTAATCCTAAAAAGGTCTCCCACTCGTACTAGCGGAGTGAATTTTACGCTCTTTTTAGTGTTAGACCATGAAAAACTATGCTTGTTTATCACGAAGACAGTATGCAGATAACTCGTGATACCCGAACGATCTTGACGGCATTTACTGGTGCCCTACTTGCGATAAATCATTTGCTGATCTGTCCAAAGAGTTAGAGCATCAAACGTCCCACTCAACCGATTGTGAGTTCTGCTGCAATCTGTGCATGTGTTCTTTTATGCGGGAGACAAAACTTCATAAACACGTGAGGAAAACGCACGCAAATCAGGTTGACTATCTGCCTTTAAAAACTCCAAGTAAACAAGTCCGAGAATCGGAAGAAAGAAATAACCCGTGTCCTGAATGTGACGGGAATTTCGCAAGTTGGAATACTCTTCAGCGGCATCGAAAAGCAATACACGGCCAAGGGGGGAGGCACATGCGTGATGAATGCGGAAAGCTTCTCAACCATAAACAGCAGCTTTTGCGGCATGTCAGAGAAATGCACAACTGAGGAACGATGTGAGCAATGTGGTGAAAAGCTCTATCGTTCATATTTGCTTAAAAGGTATATTGAATTCGCGCACGGTTTTGAACACAGAGAAAAGTTAAAATCTGACGCTCATGTAATCCGCCATTAATCCGTATCGAAATTTTCAACTTACGTGATTCAAACTCTACTGGTATACCCATTTTATTCGCAAACTCTGCTTCAAATCTGGATGGAAATCCATGTGTGACCTTTCCATCAGTTGACTACAACTCCGTGTTTCTGGCCTGCTTTCTCAGGGCTAGCCTTCTGCCCGTCGCCACTGTTTTCATATCATGCACCCTAACTGAATGCTTCACAGGGTCACAAGCTCTATCAATTGCTGTGTGCATACTAGCGTATGCACAAACACCACGTACACGCGCCACTCACGCACATGTTTGCAGCGCTTTTAATTTTGTCATACATATTGCCATACATATTTGTCATACATATTTGCGAAAGAGTAAACTGTTATACGCCAATTCTCGGTCACATAGGCGCGAAATGGCATCATAAAGATAGAAACGGACATTCAGCCCAAAGGAGTGGCCAGTGACATCCATGCACTCAGGTAAATGTTCGAGAGTTGCTCACTCTTCTGTACAATGAAAGCAAACTGGTACAAATGACAAAACCAGTGAGGTTAACATTGTCACGAGAGAGGACGAATGTGCTGCAGGTTAGATTCACCAATTAACACGACCGCCTTTTGGCAACGTTTCAATATTCACCACATCCTGGCAACATGGTACAATGCAGTACTCCAAAGGCAGATCACGGGTTGTAAACAACTTTGGGAGTAGTATTTCATCATGAACAGCTCATTTTTATAAATAAAAAACAGATTTTACCGGTTTACAATCAGAATCATCTGCATTCCTCTTCATGATCTGCCACATAGAAATATGACGGGTCAGCTATCTGATTGGCTGCGTGCCAAATGGAGTCGTGCGATTCTTACTTGTTCGAAGTAATCGATTGTTTTAAATCGTAGTATCGGTTAGAATATCTGGCCGCCGCTAATTGGTTCACCCAAATGCGAGTTTACGTGCAACAAGAATCCGTGTTGGTTGTCTGAAGGGCGGCTTCTCAAATCCGCGTCCTCATTGACCGCCTGTGTTGTAAGCCTCCACAGCGCTGGTCTTGTTTTGGCTTGTGTGCGGCTTGGCGACAACAAATGTGGTTCTGCGTTAGTTGCGGTCTTATTTAAGCCTTTTCAGCAGTTCTCGGCAAGTGTAATAACTAACCTGTTGTTGGCGAAATGTTTACTGAGAAAAGCAAAATTTGCAGCTTCTGGGGATCACTGTTTTGTAATGAGTGCTCAAGGGAATCAAAGTGCCAAATTACTGTAGGCTAGAGCCACAAAGCACGCTCATTCCAAATAAATCTAATCGCTTCAGGGGGTGCGGTTGCCCTAATCCATCACTCACAATAAGGCTGGCTGGGTTGCTTGGCGATGACCTTAAACAGCGGAGCGTTCAGACGTCAGGACACTTGAGGGATGGAGGTATGACCAGACTTGACCTTATGACGTACTTGATTAATTCAACTAGTTAATCGGTTGTAGAAAAGCAAGCTCAAGCTGGTATTCCGGTTTTACTGATTGTAAGGTGGCTGTTTACCAAACTAGCTCGAGTTCAAGTGCGAAATCGCCAGCGTTTAGTTAAGCCATGTTGAGTCTATGCACTCTAAATAGTATAGGGAGAACCATCGACTTGGTTGTTCAATTGACCATTTGTACTGTCGACTGTCTTTCTTTTATTGCTGCTAGAAAGACGCAGGAGAACAATCTGGTATAGCTTAACCAGCAGATGACCTTTTCAAACATTGGCTATTGCTCGATCGTTTGATTTTAATCTTCAAAATGCCATCTCACAATTAGCTACCGGATTATGTAACGTTTTATGTCGAATACAAGGTGAACGCTGACACTAAACAAGCTCTTTGGAATTGTTTATATTTAGGTCGAAGTGGTACTCTTCCGAGCCGAACGCCATAGTGTGGCTATAATTACTTTCCAGAATGGGATACTAAGGCAACTTGGCCTGAAAACAGCAGCACACAGACGTTGGACCTTGAAGCAATGTTTCAATCGGGGGACGCTTAAACCTGAATGAACAGCCATCCAGCCGGTATTGAATTGTCACACTATCTTTGCACTGGTGGATGGCTGATAAATGGAGCCTGATTGCGTATTTAGAAAGAATAAAGCATTTTCGTCTTCAATATTATCGGATACGTACGATGTAACTGCACGAGTTATCTTGTGTGTTTGGAGAATTCTAGGAAAATACCCATCTAAGCGTTTACTTGTGGGATATTCTACGACCAAAATGTGTCGGCTGAATACAGTGTGGACAAAAGAAGTATATCAAAGTGTGGTTATGTGACTTCGAATTCCACTAAATGAGTACTCTAGGCTGATAAGATAGGTGAATGTGCGTGATGCATCGTAGCACCACCTGAGGAAAAGCAAATACGGTTTCTCTTAGATATTTGAGGCGGGCCTGTTGTCCACGTCTGAATTCTACAATCTCCAACTGGTCTTTTGCTAGTACCTACCTCCCCAAACTCCGGAACAAGCTGAGTATCACAGCCACTGTTATTCTCGTTGCGCGTTACGCGTAAATGGTCTTACAACATTGTATCGACTCAAACTATCTTATGGGTCCGGAAAGATCAAACCTGTAATAGACTACCCAAAAACTCTCCCCAGTAGTACAAGTTGTGTGACATCAAATAGTACGTTGAAGGCTTGGGTACCCACCAAGAGAAACGACGTGGTGTATGAACGGCGAAAAGGATTGGATACAAGCCTAAACGAGAGATTATTTATATTTTTTTCACCTATAATAAGCCAAGCTCCAGTTCCAAAATATCGTGATCAGGATTGATTCACATAGCACGACTCCCAGGCCGCGTAACTCCAGCAATCGTAGTGAGTAAAACATCCGGGCGTAAACTGAGCTAAAGACTACTCCAAAGTGAATATCTTGTATTGTCCTTCTGACCAGGTAGTTTCACCTGGCTCCGAGTTTACATGGAACTGTATTCAGGGCCTGGAAATAGTTTTCTTATATTCAAAAATCTCTTCTGTGAAAATCAGTCATTCGGAATCACATGTTCCTTTATCTGGGAGGTGGGAGCTTGTGTTTTGTGGGTATTCGAATTGCTTTTGTGAAAAATTAGTTTCATTTGTCACATGATTGTATAGCATATTACAACACACTATTCGTCACATACCATTGAACAGCTATTCAAGTGCTACGCCTCATCAAAGCTTACAGTACAAACTTCTCGAGCCACGCTCCAGTCTACTGTTCAAGTCCCAAGTGACCGGTGTCCGTGATTTCAGAAGAGTTTTTTGACATAGGGACGTACTCGACACAGAGGCCTCATCAGTTCAAGTGAGTAAGTTATCACATTGGTGAAGTAGTAACATAAATAGGTCAGCGGACTTCGGTTGACCACACGCACCCAGTCCGATCACTTCTCGGCCAGAGCATCCGGCCAAACGGAGGACAATTGTCCAGCTGCACTCCTGGATTAGCAGATTACGAGTGACAAACAATAAAATCGCTTCCCCTGGCCCATGTTAAAGCACGTCACACATGACAAATATCTTCATTGAACACATATTCTGAAGTCCGAACGATTTTAGGATCATGTTATGCCTCTTCAACAGATTTAAAAGACTTATGTGACGAAACATTATTCGAGAATAGATCTGTTATTCTATTCACTCAGATCAGCATGCAAGTATTAGCTGACAATGCCTGCGGAAATTTCGCCTTCATTCCGAGTGGATTGCTGGGGCATTTCTGTTTCTTACTCGTCGAAAACCAGCATGTTCAAAGTTATTTGGCTCCTTGAAACCAGAAAACATTTGAATCCAGCTTGCCAAGTCCAGCAAAAAAGTAGCCTGTGTAAGCAACATCCCACTGAAGAAAACCAAACGCCTATTGTGTTTATTCTGGGCGAACTTAGAGCTTTCGTAGTGGAACGAGAGCAGGACATCAGAAGACTGGAAAAACCTTTGACAACATTGAATGTTCGTAGTTTTGAGTTCAAGTTTGTCTCTTCAACAAATCCGACGCGATCAAATAGCAACTGGTTATCATTCAAATACGTTTGTCGAGGCTAGACGAACTGTAAGGGTCGTCAAGGTGTAAGATGACGATCACAGTTATCTCAAACGCTAAATGCTGAAGTACGAGTTAAAGACTAAGCCTACTCATCAAAGGCGAAGATTGGTGGATTGTCAACCGTAAATGGCAAATGTCAGCAAAAAATAAGTGGAAGAGACGGTCGGCAATTCGCAACATCCACCCACTCTATTTAAAACAGGATCACAATGGCGAATACACTCATTTGCAAATCAATTTCGTTTTCACCGAAAACTCAAGTGAATCTCTCGTTTATGATGTTCTTCAACTGAATGTGCTGCACACAGGCCGCCTCATGTTTCAGTTGGTACGATATTCGAGATATCGCAGTATATTTTCATGAAGGAAACTACTCACAAGGTTGCTGAAAACTCTTCGACAGCCCACGACCGGTTTCGCCCTTCTTGGGGCTCATCAGGTAGGCGCAGTCCCCGAGTTTCCGTCAACCTTATGTTCTACTTGAACCCAAATTGGACTGATTTAGAAAAATACACTCAAATCAATTTGGGTTCAAGTAGAACATAAAGTTGACGGAAACTAGGGGGCGGAGCCTACCTGATGAGCCCAAAGAAGAGCGCAACCGGTCATGGACTGTGAAAGAGTTTCCAGCAACCTTGTGAGTAGTTTCCTTTATGAAATATATTACGATGACATTTTGCATTGGAGAAACTAGAGGCGGTGCACACAGGAAAATAGTGCACCAAAAATAGACGGAATCGCAAAACACCCATTTTTAGTGATGACACGTACCATATCAGGATAAATTATACGGTGTGGGTTCGCTCAAGACTTACCTAACAATAGTTAATTGTTGAAAATTGTGTAGAGAAAAGACCACTGAACGCCATTAACCAAACGAATATCCTGATTTCCACAAATGTTTCACGGGCACTTTGATGTGTGGCTCAGTCATTAGTTTGTTCCAAACGCTAGAGAATTCGAGCTTGTCAAGTCTACCAACCATTGAATAACATAGCATGTGTACAGATTTGGTGATCATGGGCTCCAATCGTGCGGCGACGTATAAAACGCCCTTTGCCTTTTGCGATTTACATGCTGTGCGTACCTGACCAGAATAGGTATTATATTTCCTTTGTGTTTTTTACTTTAGTCAAACAGATGCTATTTTACAAAACGTTGGCCTGCCTCGCACCCGGCCCATTATTTGATTAGGATATATGTCGGCAATCGAAACGCTGGTAAAGCTGTATAAACTCCACCAAGATTGGCACAGCCGTGACAAAATGTGCATATTGCTGCCTACACTGACTCACCCCTAGCTCAGTCAGTTCCAGATGATGAGTGCAGGGGTCAACCAGGGGTCAACCCTTCGGAATGAAATGTGAAAAGGTTTTCAGTTCAGCAAGAAGTGGGTGGCAAGAGTTGTCTGGGATTCTGACCACAAGACCATACGAAGTAACGCTGATCCGAAATCACGTTTGTTAACACGCGAAGACGGAGCCAAGTGGCTCTTCACTTGCAAATCCAGATACGAATATCGTTCAGTCTGCGAATATCCACAGCAATTTCATCGCCAACAAAGTCGTAATAGATCGAACACAATTGGGAACTCCTTCTTTTTGGATTATGATGGAATAACCTCAGGTTGAAACCTCAGAGTCTATTGTTATAAGTCTCGCGCACTAATGCTGGCCTTCTACTTCTAAGGAAGGTAATCCACGGGGATGTTGCTGTATCATACCACAACATAAGTGAAATACGCCCAGAATTCGGACAGAAGCAACACAATCAGGACGCTGGCTTCAAAAGTCCCACTAAAAGCTGAAGAACTTCATTGTGCGGCGGAGACTGCCCCATTTGCAAATCACGATTGCTCCTATGGATCGACTTTTGGTTTATTCTGAGATTTTTGAACCAAACTTGTTTTTCTTCTATGAAATGCTGAAACAGCTTTCAGAACAGAATATGCTTCCACCAAGATCCAAAGAGTTAGACGTCACGATGGACGTTTATGTTTAAATGCATACCTAAAGACTTTGTTGTCATGTGTGCTGAAATCATAGAATAAAATCTCAGTGCATTAAAACACCATTTGTCCCAAAATGGCGTGAAAACTGGCAAAGCGCGCGACAAAGATGGTTCAGATTACTGGGTGTGCTACTGCACAAACAGGAGAAAAGAATTATATCGGAATAGCTGAAGTACTGCTTGTTCCAAGTGTTATACCTGCTCGACGCTTAATTTACTTGGTTGTACAGTACGCTTGTTTAACGAAAAGCTTCACCTAAGGAGTATCTACACGGGAAGGGTCATTGTAATTCAGCTTGAATCCCAATGTATAGAACTTCCTCTAGCATCCGGGCCTAACACTGTGGAGTAGCACTCAGATTAATACCGAGTGATAGCTGACCGAAATGTCCCATCAGACAAGGCAGAATCCAGCGAGTTCTACTAAACCAGAGCAGTGAAGTTGGTCAGCTGGCAGCTACACGTAACGCACACGGTTTGTCGCATCTCTGCTAGGATAATAGGGTATTTCTATTGGCCACCGCGCCACAGAGTTTTTACCTTTTTGTTGAAGATTTCGTATCTACTAGCCAAAAACCATGGCTTGTAGTCAACTTTGAATAGACGTGAAAATAATGGACAAGCTATACCTAATTGGCGGATGCTTTTCTAGCGATGTTTCGTTTTCCACAACTAATGGCCAACTATGCCTCGTAAGATGAAGCAGACGTACGATGCAGAAAATTTCGTTTCCAGCACGAACCAGCCTCAGATGAGCATGACTAATTACTACAGCAGTCGGATTTTTTACAGGAAATCAAAGATTTACCGAAAGGTACGGTTCCGGCAGAAAAAAAGTGAGTTGTCCTGAGGTTTTGTGGCGAATGCCTGAAAAATTAGGTCATCTGAGTAACTTTGGACGGTTTATGGCCTCACCATATTTAAATAGGAGAGTCCTGGAGTCAGTATTACTTCTTCGTTCAGCATATTTCTTCAAATTCACCCAAAAATTTAACTCCTTGAGAGCAGTCACTAGCCATTTCTGGCAGTTTCATGATCCTTGTAGAGGGTCAGATAATTGCCAAATCAATGCCTATGGAAGTTGAGGGTGTTAATCTTAGAATCTGCACCGCATCTCAAAACGTCCTGTAATGTGATTCTGAAGCACTGGTTCTCATTGAATATCAGAAAAACGAACGCTTTTCACACCAGGAGGACAGGGGTCCATGTGTCGTAACTTGTTTGGTTACTACGGCTCCGTGCTTGCTTGCATGGCAGGATATATCGTTCAACGTTCGCGGATTATTTGTCAACTGGCCTACATTTCCCCTCCTGGGTTGTTGCTCCATCTAATCGTTTATAGATGGATTTCAAACAAATGACTTGTGAGATTCACCACGTCCAAAAGTGTTCCGTTTAAACGAAGTGTGAATAAAGTGAGGTGCATCATAGCCTGTATATGCGACTTCGAATTTCACTAAACGATAATTCTAGGGCGATAAGTTAGGGAATCCCCATTGTGAATTGGAGCCCATGTGAGGAAAGTAGAACAAATCTTCTTTCAGGTATTTGGGATCTGCATGCTGTTTGCTCCTATCCATATTCTACAAACTCCAACCAGTTTTGTAATCATGTCCCCTTCCCACTGTTAGCGTAATTCTCGTGACCATTGAGACGTTGGTAGCCATATAAGTGCTCAATCAATCCAAACAATCTAGCGAGCCGAAAAGAAGAAGCCAGCAATAGGATAACCATTACGTTTCTGGAACATGAGAAATTTTGTCATATCAAAGAGAGTAAGTGAAATTCATGTATATCTACTTGAATAAGACACGAAGTGGTGTGTGAACAGCAGAAGCGGTTGGAGAATGTCAAAAGCAAGATACAAAGCTTAGATTTACTTAAAGACCCTCTTGATTTACGGCAAGATGTTCATCCTTTACTTTATAATTTATTCACGCTGCAAAACGCCCAGGGCCCGTAAGTCGAACAATCATGGTGAGTAAACCTCCCGGTCATGAAAAATACGATGGCCAGGCTAAAATAAATAGCTTGTACTTTACTTAGGAATATGGAGTACGAGATATGTCAGAGTCTGGGTCGAACTGTATCCCGGGCCTTCTAATTGCTTTCTTTTATCAGGGTCCCCCATCAGAAAAGCAGCCTTTTGAGATCGCTTGATTTGCTATATGACGCGGGCTTGTATTTAGGGGTTATTTCAATTGCTTTTGCGAAAAATGAAGTTCACTAGGCAAACCAATATAGTCTACATTTGAAAGGAAAGACTGTTCATAATTTTCCACCTAGCAGCCACCTAAACGCCACGCTTCATCAGTTTTCTGAGAATGGTTGCGCATTTGACAACGAAGTCTCCTCAGGTCAACTATGTAAGTTACACATTGGGGAAGTCTTGACACAAACAGGTCGGCGGGCTTCGATTGCCCATGCGGATCCAGTCCGTCCACTTCAAATTCCGGAAGAAATATCCGGAAACAAGTGAAATTTTGTGATTCCTGCTTCTCAGCTGGTGCATGAAGTCAAACGGTGGTCCGAAGTCTAGGCACACTTCTATGCTTTCTTAAGTGGAGCGTCTCTGCCGGGTGAATTGCTAAGACGTTTGTAATTGCGGCTTGGTATCTCAGTACACAAAATCGTAGCTCTCCTTGATGATATTCAAAAGCATTTTACATCGTAGCATTTCTGTTTTTTACGTATTTATTAAGTCCATCGGCTGGTGTAGACCGGCCTCTCTAGGGTGGCCATTGAATTTTCGGAAGTTGCTCGTTCCGCGGACTGCTTCAATACCATAGAAGAACCAAGTAACAGGAATAAATTTCGGGCTACAATTATTGCGGTAGCTAAAGCTGGCCTTATTTTTAGTGTCACGTCAATCCATGAACCACTCCATCTCTGGTGTGGACACGCGGAGGAGGTGCGATTCTCAAGTGCAGATAATGTGGATGGTCAATTTGGCACTTAACCAACAAACTGGTACGTCTGTTTCAATGTTCGTAGTGTTATCAGAATAAATTATATGGTACTTGATTCAAAACTAATCTGGTTTATTCAAACGAGCGATTATTAGTCTACATCAAATTCCGAGGTATTAACAGGTTCGAGGAACAACGTCACCGTAAAAGTGATTGTCTGCTCAGATCAAAGTAGATGCATTCGCTCAATCCACAGAAGTGCTCTTAAGGTAATATTTCCACCAGTGAGCCTTTAACCTTTACTAATTCTGCGGAGTAATTGCATTCAAAAACCGATAAGATAAAAATCTTGCTCGTGAAGCGCCCAACAGCATGGGCGTCAGGCATCCCGCTATACCTTCACTGACATGCCATTCTCACGAAGCTCAGAAAAACAGAATGGAACAGCTTTACCGAGCGTCCAGTTATCTTCAATTACAGGATGAAATCTTCATTAACCTTGACAAATCCTCCCGCATCCCGAGGGCGGGCGCGTGCTTAGTATAAAATATTTAGGCCCTCAAGTGACTTGTGGACAAAAATTTGCAACGTGAATAATGACATTTCACGCTTTCCGATAAGTAACTCGGTTAAGGTCGCACTTCTAACACAACACTTCTTTGACGACAACTAATTGCCAATTATGTGTCGCAGGATGATCTCTAATCTCAGTAGCATTCTTTTAACAAACGTGGGTGTCCTAATTAGGAGTACGTACAAAAGGTGAATTTCGTGCGGAAAGAACGTGGGTTGGAGGAGTACTCAGGCTGAAATGAAACTCATCATCTTCATATTCCTGATAGAATATTTCGAGAGTTTCGTGACGTCCCAACGTCATCGTGAGTATTGTCACTATGTAAACTGGGTGCTTCGTGGTTACTTTTCTGAAACGACCGGTGACAGTCGAAATAATAAGAGGAAGTAAAACCAAGTGAGTTTGCATTGGGCTTGACTGAGGTTGATGGCGCACAGGCGACTGTTCACGAGTGATCTAATCGAGCAAGCGCATTCACCTAGGTCTGAGTGTCACTGTCGCATCATATATTCCACGAGTCACTGATTCTGCATCACCTGACAAACACAGAGAGAAGTCTGACAGGGCTCATTTCCTCCTCGCAATACAATGCGGTCATGTATAGGTGTTTCTGAGACAAAACACACATCAAGGGAGTGTAAGGGTACAGAGAGCATTGCCTGTTTGCCAAATGGACAAAGAGTACGGACGTTAAATGCTACTATGTAGAAAGGATCTCGTGGATTTAGCTGGGTGTTATTTTAGCGCAATACGCTCATTTGCAGAGCAATATTGTTTTTACTAAAGACTCACTTGGAACCCAGCTGAATCTCTCAGTAAAACATAACAAACGCGCACATTTTGCTAATTTTGTGCAATTCGGGTTCAAATATAACATAAGGTTGACGAAACCTCCGGGACTGAGCCCGAAGAATGGCAAAACCAATCGTGTGCTATCGAAGATTTCTCATGAGCCTTATAAGTGGTGTATTGCTTTTACCACCTTAAGTTTGCGAATGAGTGCACATCATGCAATGTGGGATGAAGGATACATAAGATCGATGGAATCTCTGGGTGTGTCTCTGTCTGATGAGCCCCGAATTGGGCCAAATAGTGGCCTGGGGGCAACTTTATGATGTTGTTTCAACGAAATACGGGTGTTTACAACTTGGAAGCTTAAACAGGTATTTCCTGGAGATATGCATTACAAGGTAGTAGTAACCGCGATTTAGGCAAAAATACTTTAAAAAAGGCACCGCCTTTCAGATGAGGCCGAAATGCCCAAGAAATCTACACTGTCAATTCTTCACAGGAATTACCGTATGTGAACATCCATGTCGCATTCTTGGTTCTCACTCTGGAGTTGTACTGGTCAAAGTCATGGTTTGCATGACACTATAGCAATTTCTGCGCTTTCACGCTGACAAAAAAGCGCTCATGCAATCTCTATTCGTCTATTTTAGTTGAGGAGCTTAACTGCCTGTCTGAAGAATATAGTCCTTTATGTAATTTGACAAATAACCACCAAGTACACTGACCTGAAAATTGGTTTGCACTTAACGGGATTCAACTGAGTCTCAACTGAATCTCTCGTATATAACATTCTTCAACTGAATGTGCGGCTCAAGGGCGACCTCATCCTTCAGTTGGGACAATATTTGCGACATTGAGGTAAAACTTCTCAGAAGAATACGGCCCGTGAAGATGAAATGTTCTCAGCATCAAACTGACAACAGTTCAATACGTCCGACAGCTTCTGACAGCTTCGAAGCAACACTTCTCAACATTATTCAGTCGACCATGAAAAGTGGAATTAAGCTATAACCCTCGGTCACTTGAACACTCCGTCGATTGAACAGCCCTCATTCGCACAGCCTCGCCTTTGTTGCGATCTAGTGGCAAACGAAAGTGCATCCCAGAAAGAGCCATCCTAATCGGTGTATCCATTTAGTGGTATATTTATCATAGGCAACCTGATGTCATGAGATCAAGCGTGGTGGAGGTCAGATACACAATCGACATGGCTACAAACCTGTTCTCCAGCTCTTGCACAATCTGAAGACGTACGATGGGTTGAAGCTTTCCAGGAATGAGACCAGCATAACGAAGGCAGAATGGGAATTCATAGAAGACATAGAACCGGTCGTATTTTTGCCTTCAAACGTGAAAGTCATCATTAAGCGGTGTCGCCAACTAATATGAGTGAGTTCAACTGATTGAAAACGACCATACCGCAGAGGTAAAAATACATGATATTAATGGTCTCTTAAGGGCCGCTAAACATTGTAAAACTGTTCGCCGTAGACCGTAAGATGACAGGTTTATCATTGACACGATATTCTTGATAAAGTTGCAAATTTACTTAAAACATCGAGTGGTTGTGAATTTCCCGGGCAACATAGAAGCTGAGGTATAGCCAGAGACCTACATGCTGAAAACAGTGTCAGTCAACTGTGATTTTGGTTTAAAAAGTCGGTATACAGTTAGCTTGCAGAACATTTCACTGCGACGAACTCGAATTCGAGTATCCCAATAACAAAACTCAGTTTTTTTCGCCAACAATGCAGTATGAACAAGTAGGTGCTTTCGAACAGACGAAAGGTTGACCAACCCAATGTGCCGCATAGGCAATCAGATGGCGCAGCAATCACGAGCGAAAATGCTTGAACACCTAATGGAGCTCGTCATGAGCTGAGTACAGTTCCGATCGTAATCTGATAAGAATCCATACAGAAATCCACACAGAAATGTCCCTGAAGTGAAGCAAACCCATTTTTTATCGATTTCCTGGAAGAAAGCATTAGTGGTCGTCATGACGGCATATCACTGAGTTCGCGTGCTGCAATGATGGAAAAGACATTGGTGGTAACACGACAGCCGAACAAACAATAATGATCCACATTGTATAGATGTAACACGCTACTCACAAGGTTATTGAGAACTTTTCAACAGCGCGCGACTGGTTTCACCCTTTCTGGGTGGGCAGGGAAGATCATATGTGAGAGATTCAGGTGAGTCACCCGTGAAGATCAACTTGGTGTGCAACAAGTATGATCTCACATTCCTTCTACGTAGTATATGCAGTTTCAGTGTTCTTCCGGCAAGCGAAGGAAAATGAATTTTAGGAGATTCTCAGAATTTAACATTCAGACTACTGAATACATTTTTCTAACCAATGGCGTATTCGAAGAAATTATAGTGTTAATTGTGATCTTGCATTTTTTCTACGTACTACATACAGTTATGATGTTCTTCTGGCAAGTGTGTGAAAACGAATTTTAAGAGATTTTTGGATTTTAACAATTGAGGAAGCATGTTTCACTCTTTATTTTACTGTTAGATCGCCAATTTCCATGCCCGCTAATCATCAAAAATAGTATGCTCTTGTCACCATTTTTTTTCGAAACAGCTTGTACAAGCAATATTGGATCGGTGAACGTGACAGACGATGTTCAACATATCCAGGGTGCGACGGAGCGAACTAGGATGATAGATAACTTTTTGTGCCCGAAACATCCTGACAGCATGTACAGGCGTCCCAAATGCGACAAATCATTTGCTCATCTGTCCAAAGCCCTAGTGCATTAAAATCCCATTTATCCGATCATGACATTCACTGCATAACATACTTGAGTTCGTTCAAGCAGAAGAATTTTCATAAGCACGTGAGAAAAACGCACGCAAATCAGGTTGACTATCTGCCTTTAAAATTACCAAGTAAACAAGTCCGAGAATCTGAAGAAAGAGGTAACCTGTGTCCTGAAGTTGACAGGAATTTCGCAAGTTGGGATAATCTTCAACGAAATCGGAAATCAGTACACGCAAAAGAAGGGCGTCATATGTGTGATGAATGCGGAAAACTTTCCAGTTATAAAAGCTACCTTTATCAACACCTCAGAGTGATGCACATGAAGGACTGTCAGAAACCATGTGAGCAATGTGGGAAAAAGTTCGGTTGTTAATATACGCTTAAAAGACATAATGAATGTGTGCATGTGGGAGGCCAAGGAGATAGTTGACAATCGAGTGCAGTGAAGAATACTACAAATCACTATTCATTCGCGCCGAAATACTCACCGGACTTGTGATTCGGACTTTACCGGACTATACTTTTTTACTTGAAAGTGCTGCTTCAAATTTGGACGAAATTGCATGTGTAAGGTCTTCATTAAATGGTGACTAATCACTCTTCCCGACTTGATTTCTAAGTGCTCGCATTACGCATCTCGCCAGTGTTTGCTCCTTGTGCATTGCGTCCGAATGCATTGAAGATTCACGATCTGTATCATCGCTCTACGCATTCGCACGACAGACAATCGCCACACGCACGCACGCAAGCAAGCACACCCGCACACGTCCACACACGCATGAGCACACCTACGTATTCGCACGGCCAGACTTCTACGAGTTACTGCATTTCATCTCATCCGCATACTGGCGGTCTTTCTTAACGTCCTCATCTTGGTCCGTCTTTCTCCCTACTCAAAACGTCCGTTAAACCGGTCAGAAAGCATGGTTCGGAATCGGCAAAATGCGCGGTTTTCCATGCCACGTACTTTGTTTATCGCGCTTTTACTTTTGTCATTCATGGTGCTAAGTTCATGGATGTTTGCCGACAAAATGAAACTTTTTACACTCACAGTTGCTCACTTCGCTTCAAAATGGCTTCAGAAAGATAGAAACAGACATTCGGCCCAAGGGGCTCAGCAAAAAACGTTTTCGCACCCAGTGAAATTTCCCACAGTTATCCAGTCGTCCCTACGATGAAAACGTTTAAAACGATCGTTTCTTCACAAATGCTGCTATAAATATATTTTCAACATTGGTTGCCTTTTGCTCAATCACAGCTGAAATTTGGCGCCACTTCTTTAGGATCAGCGGAATTACTCCGCCAGCAAGCTATGTCAGCGGTGTGTTTGCTTAGGTTACTTAAAATACTTAGGATTTTTGGAGAAGCTATCATTTTATCACGGATCCAGGGGCACAGAATCTGGTCTCTTGTTGGCGACTTGCCCGACTTGTCAACGACGTGATTTCGCTGCACCAAACACACATTTTGGTGACTCCTTCATGACTTCCGCTACTGCTCAGGGCTGTTTCACACATCGGCGTGAGCGACATTTGATGTTTTTTGAGGAACATAAGTCTGTTGATCGGTTACATTGTTTTCTTCTTTGAAACCTAGAAAACCTAATCAAAGAGAATCGCGAACCTGGCTTGTGAACCACAGCTGCAACCGTAGTGACAGCCGCATCTGGTCTAGTGACCATTTTCAGGTTAATTCTCGTTTGTGTTGCTACAGCGTGCTAGTATATCATAATTCGCCAACAAGAATCTGCCCTGATAACTTGAATAACCGCTCGGATGAATTTGCTTCGCTGGCCGGACACTTTTAAGCCCCCTGCACACAACGTTTTCCATAACTGACAGCTCACAGCAGAAAACAGCACTGCAGGCAGTTCAGGTTTCATCCTGTCAGTGAAACCAATCTATGCTGAAAGGCCAGGATGCATGGAACAGTTTTTCATCCTTATTCGGAGTCATCAGCATTGGGTTTCTCACGAACCTCCAGGAAGTTTCGAACTCGAGCGCTTCCGGCCACGACAGGCTGAACAGCAGTTTGGCTAATTCACGCTGAAAGAGGATATAGCGCTTTCGGAAAAGTTTGGGAAATAGTCAGCAGTTTTATTGCTGAACACCGTTTTGCTATTGACGCAAAAGCTTTGCCAGGCCAAGTGAATCGGTCACAAGTCTGGATGAGATATAAGGCGAAAAGAGAACCAATCAGCTAAGTCAGGCTAAATCAGTTTTAGGTGTCTGCTAAAGCATATGGCATTATTCGTTCTTCAAAACTGTGAGTTTCGTGAGGTTTGTGCGGCTAATGATTTCCATAAAAGACGAGACAACTGTGAATTGTTTCTCGGTTTTTTAGCGTAAACTGGCGAATTTCGTTCCCAAAACTTGTGGGACTGTGGGACTGAGAAAGGAAAATCACAAGCGGAAAAAACCGTAGCTTCCAACATGGAAAGCACTGAGAGAATCACTGCTCTGTAAAAGGGGCATTCTTGCTAAATTTAGGATCAAGAAGGTGAAAATGCTAACTTACTGGAAGCTAGAGCATTGAATTAGGTTTATACTGAATAAGGCTGATCACTTTCGCGGATGTGGTCACCCTAACCGACCACTGAGAATCAGTCCGATAACCCGATACCACACGGCTTCATGGCACTACACTACAATCTCTCATATTGGCACCCTCGTACTTCGTTAAGTGTGAATTCAGTTTGAACGACATGCTCTGTGAAAACAATATAACGGCCAGTCACTGCGAAAATACCCGGGGCAAAAATTCCTGAGTTCAGCATTCAGGCACTTCCACAGTTTCAGCGTAAATGTTAGGTATGGTTGATGGGCTGGGCGAGTGGCCTGAGTGTCGCAGAGCACCCGACGACACGCCACCTGCTTGCCACAAAAACACGGGAGACATAAGCATAAGTTTGCGTGTGTGTGTCTGTGCGTCTATGTGAGTAGGTGCAATCCAGCCTACCAGTAACTGACACGTTATTTCGCACTGGCTTTTATTGACGTGGATGTCAGGACATTTGTGGGCTGGAAGTGTGAGCTAGCCTTGGGCTTGTGATGTACCAAAAGACCGGCTGCCTCGCAGAGCTCTTATCGCACAGCCCTGTGCTGAGTGGAAGCGACCGAGAGGTGGGCAGTGTATGACCTGGCAAGGAAGTATGAAAACACTAACCAGTAAACTTAGCGGGTCGGAAACTGCCGCCTCCCTGGATGGGTACCCCGAGACTCAAATCACTATTGGTTAATGACACTGGCGTAAATGGCCCAGTCGCGCAGTTAGTGGAACTCGTGCATCAAAGCTATCGCTTTCAGTGCGTAGCTACCCGATTTCCGAACGAATTCAGCATGTCATTGCTTCCAAGGCTTTGCTGTGTGCCCCACGCTCTCCCGCTTTCCGGTGATTGAAAGTGTAGCAGCTGGGACCAATGTGCCTAGGGTACACGGTTTAAAGCTGATGAATTGAACTGAGTTATCGTGTACTTGAGTCATTCATCTAAACAATCGATTCCGTCAAAAGGATTGCTGAAGCTGGCATTCCGGTTTCATTAATTGCGAAATTGGCGGTTACCGAACTGACCTGAGAATTGATGCGTAACTGCCAATGTTTCGCAAGGTCATGCTGATCAACCCGAAGTGATGGGCCTTAACGTTCTGCTCGATTAATCTAACGGGGAAATGAAAGCACTGCTTTTGGACCTCGGTTGTTGTTGTGGTTGTTTGGGAGGGAGTGGCCTTCATTGCATCACTAGGCTAAAGGTCTCGGCACCCTGCAGCAAGTTGCTGCCCTGACCGGGCGTATGTGATGCTTGATTCTGGGAGGATATTTACCTATTATAGAACCATATGGCTGAATGCTCGGTTTAAGTACAAAGTTGGCAGATCGATTCAGCTAGTGAAAAGGGCGTCCGTTACCTTGCTCCGGAAATGCAGTTACAAAGTCACTGACGTCGTCCAATCGCTCAGTCAGGAGACTGCTGCTTGTAGAATTCGGCTGAGTGAACCTGGATTACACTAACAAAATGCCATCCTGTTGCCGTAGACACAATAGTGGAGAGGGTGCGGAGAATCTCATTTTCACGGAGAAGCATATCAGGAGGCTGTTCCTTTGCAAGATGTAAAGTCACCATGTAAAGTTAGAAATGATAGGCTGATATCTCCCCGACCGACGAAATATCGCTCCGGAATCTTGGGGTGTTTTCCCGGCACAAACCGTGTAACGACCATCACCCCTAGCAAGTAATGAAACGATTGGCCCACAACGGCACTACTGCTCAAGTCACTACTGGTACAAACATAGTAAAGACACGAAATAGAAAAGCGCTCACATATCAACAATCCCAATTCAAACAGGGCAGCCAGCAGCTGGAGCAAATGTCATCCACGGTGTTTAAGAATTCAGTGACATAATATTTAGCCATTCGTATACGTTACTGAAAATTGCATCCAACACAAGAGAATTGCAAAAAAATAGGCGATCATTCCCTACAGTAGATTAATTTATGTTACAAAATTGATCAGGTTAGAAGGTTGGCCGATAAAACCTCTGTACCGAAGACCTCATCCCATTCGATTTTCTTGTAATGCTTTGTTTCTTCACACGACTGCAACTGAAAAGCTGAGGAAGTTTCGTAATCCATCACTGTAACCTTCGGTGAAGCCAACGTTCCATGGACGAAATTGTACTGGAACTTCAAATATTACTTGATTTGTTCTGAGTAGACAGAAATTCGGAGAAAATGCTTCAGGTCAGTCGTGTGAGTAAGCTCTCGCCATGCAAAGTACATTCAGGTTCTCACAAAGAATCCATAAAGTTGTTCGACTGAAGTTTTTTGTCAACCAACTTACTCATTTGGTTACTAAAATCTAGTACAATAACGTATTCGCCGGCACTGAAACCCGGTTCTCTGCATATCCAACGTACGCGTTTGGTTGGATGTTCCACCGTGTCTTCCGGAATGAATAGTGTGCCCTTGTATAAATTCAAGAGGTGACGCTTCACAGTCATTGATAAGTTCGATAAATCCTGTCGCCTATGACAGGCTTTGCTAACTTCAGTGCAAACGTCCACTGGCGTTTACTTTTACACAATATCTATGCAACCAAAATAAAGATAAAACATGACCTGCGAATAAAAATGTGAAAAATATATGAGCGCAAACAATCGGATTGCGATAAATTATGTCAACCGCCACCGCTCATATCAGACATTGAGTCTGAATTCATCCGCTTAGGTGGAAAGGCGTCGGTATATCATGCTAAAAGTGGTACTAGAATTACTCACAAGACATATTGTACCCTCTGATAATTGAGCACACTAGGTCTACATACGCGGCAGACTGTTGACCGGTAGTGATAAATCCCTTTGACTTTCAGGAGACAAACTGACTGAAACATGGCCTAGATGACCTAGGACACGAAACTAAAGAGGTGTAAATCACTGAACTCAAATCAAGGCTCATCAGGCTGTATCTCGTACTAACAGGCGAGTAAAGCAACATCACTATTTAAGCGGGACATGGAAAGCGAGTTGAAAGAAACGAATAGCCGGTCCTCTAATCACTGTTTCTGGAATTTTCATATATATCTTAGAAGTAAAACAAAAGCCAAAAGATGCGTCTCCTTTGTGCAATTTGGTTCTTACTGGTTATCCGACAAAATTGGGCACAGATGAACCAGAAGCTGTGCCGTCTTTCTCCACTGAAAGCATCTACTTGGAGGTAAAATCCTCAAAAAAGATTAAAACGTTGGTCCATCGGACGTTGACAACATAGTTACATTTGATGCTGGATTAGCTACGCCCTATTAGCCATAAATATTTCGCACAAAAATGACAGCTGCCATTGGCTACAACATTCGTAAAGCGACATAATTTCGAAGGAAAATAGCCCCTGTGATCAACTGGTTCAAAGCTCGGCCGATTGTGCCAATCATTAATATGTTTTTCTGAAATAAGAAGGTTAAATGTTCATGAGAATACCATGTTAAGATTTCATGTTGTGCTCTTTCTACGTATTTACCGAAATAACATGAACTGTGAGATGACAGGTCTTGCAACTGAACTGCGATCCCTGTAAGGAAACGATGAACCGGGATGGTTGGTCACGACGACCTAGGTGCTGCTTTTGTGGTTATTATGGAGACTCTTTTCGAATGCCAAATCAACTCCTGTTGCAAGCACCCCAACCTGTATGATGGTAGGCAGCATACCACCTCTCAGGGATAGCCTCATTTGTTCCATAAGGCCTTATGTTGAGTACGGATAAAATACATGCCAGTGAGTTTCTACGCGATCTTGCGGTCATCTTTATCCAAATCGATTCAGTCTCTAAGGCTTCATTTTCGCAGAGAAATTCTCGAACCAACTTACAAAGTTGGTCCATTGGTAGGCTTCTACCGACCAATTAAACTCTGTGCAACATTTTATTAGCAGGAGACCAAAAAATAGAAAATCGATCTCAATCCTAAAAAATAACTGGGTTTTCTATCGGTAAGACAAAAGGAAGGAGAGGTTTATCGGAGTAGCCAAAGTACTATTGGTTCAAAGTTTCATGTCTGCTTGTCACTAAATTTAGTTGATTACACAGAGCGCTCCTAATAACAAAAGGCTTTGCCTAAGGAGACCGATTCTTGTAGTTTAGTTTCAACAAATATTTTCAGTTATCCTCATGCTAATTTTTCCTTCCTCAAACGCCCGAAGAAGGTAGACATCATTATCAGCATGAGTGTGAAGTCGGATACTACTGATGAGGCATACGAGTAGCCTGTGGTTTTCTCCAGGCCCCGCCTCGCTTCCAATGGAAGGTGAGGTTTATTACAAAACTATTGGAACTTCCTTCCAGCTTCATTTTACAATTGTGTGATATTCGATTAATATCCCCGAAAGTTCAAGAAAGCGTAAGAATGTTCAGTTACTAAAAACTGTGTGTACATGAGATGTTTACTCTCCTGTTCAGTACTTTGTAACTCTTTAGTTGATGTTTTGCAATAAACGACCTCGCGGTGAAGGGCTATCCTCCTTACATTTGTGTTGTATCCATGATACAGATGCAGATCCCGTGGTAGCATACTTTTGAGGATGCGGATGTGCGGACCTCCCTGGAGGAGTTCGAGGATGTAACGGAGGCGGCTGGACTGTAGACCGACCGGGGAAAGTTGGTGGCACTGAAGACCCTAGTTGGAGGCCGGGCAAAGGAGGCCCTGGATGCGGCCAGAATGGGCCCTCGGAAGGTGGACTGGACTGCCGAGGAGCGGGCTCTTGCAGCGGAGTTCGACTCACAGACCGACCGCGAGGAGAATATGGGCGGTTCAAGGCGGCCAGGTTTGGACCTGCATGCGACCCAATGGTGTTCTTCGCTAGCCTGCAGCAGTCGTTGGATCGGGCTTTGCCGGGGCTGGGCAGAGTGCCGCGCCAACAGTCACTGTCTCACCAGTTTGTCGAAGGTGTGCAGCTTGTGCTAAGTGCCCGGTTGTGGTTGACTAGAGCAACTGACCGGTTTAGTGTGGAAGTGAATTTCTTGCTTGGTACTCAGCATTCGAAATACTGTGAAAGCCTCCCCGCACGCCAATGGTACACTAGCGGTTGCCCGTTTCGCAGCACCTACTTACTTATACTCGTGCGGTTTGCGTCTGCTGGGCCTACATAAACTTTTTCTGGCACTACACCTGGTTGATCGCACTGCTAGGCCGAATCCCCTGGTGATCACATCCACACCGTGGAGCTAACATTCTGCTCTCATTGATCTGTTGTGAAGATCGACGCTGTCAAGTTCCTGACAATGTTAGTATTGTGCTTATTTCGAAGCCACGAACGTGGACAACCGAGGTTTGGTTTATAACTTCGCCTAGCTTTGTGAAAATAGTATTGTAGAATTAAAAACACAATTCCAACTTCCTATGATTAGGAAGGACAAAATTACGCGTGACTCAAAGTTAGCTAAGATTATATGGAAACAGCGTAAGTTTAATTAACGCAGCGTGTGAATTTGTGGCATGCCAAAATGATTGTTCAGACGAGACCCTGGAGATTAACCTTGAAACGAATCCTTTTTTCCAACTTCTGCAAACTTCCATTCCTCACGCAATTACAGACTTCTGCCAGTTTTCTCAAGTAGACAGCTCATAATTCACAGTGTGTACGTGTTGAACTTGGAGGACTATCGACAAAACTCATCCATCCAAACGTTTGGAAATTTTGGAAGTTTGTTGGCTAAGCATTAGCTAACATAGCATTAGCATAGAAAGTGGAAGCTACGGATGAAGAATGGTTGTTGTCTACGTTTGGTGACCACGCTCCTCTCCAGCATGTGGTGGAAAACGAAGATTATTGCGAGAATTGTGGAGCTGCTTTCCGATATTTTTGTACTATTGTGTTGCAGTTGATGAATATCAAGTACAGTTCAAGAGAACACACAAGAATTTTCAGTTTTCCAGGATTCTGTGCAGCGTAGATGTGCACTTCCTTGTCGAATGACTTGTAACCGCTTGATTCGTATTTCATCTCGAATGGCCTCGCAGCGAATGGCTTTTCAAAGGTATGTTTATGTTTTTAGTGAATGTCAAAAATTATTTTCGAGTAAAGATTAAAAATTAGGAATTCGTTACGTTACGTGTTCTTTCATTTACCATGGAAGCAAACGAAGAATTCCAGGTGTCAAAACAGAGACCAGGCTTTCTCGTATTTTAAGAAGTAATTTTTTCGAAACAGCGTTTATTATACCACAGGAGAAACAAATTCACAGCAACCAGTTTAGCGCAGCATACAAACTTGGGCGATCTGTCAACCACAGACTCTCATCACTGCAAAAGTAAGGAAAGAAATTCGGGATTTTACGTTTGCGTTTCAATTGGAAAGTTCAGTATAAACTGTCAGTTCTTAGGTGTTCCTTGTCTCCAGCGAATTATGAAAGTGATGTCTTAACAAACACCTGGCACAAAAACAATATATGTGCATCATTTTGGGAAAGGCCTCACTTAAGAGCGGCATGTGAGCAACCCTCCCACCGATTGCTCGATTCGGCGACACATCGATCCGCCTTCAGATCGATCACACTTTCCAATTCTGATACGTGAGTTAATGGACGCCGTCGACGAAACAACAGTGCTGGATAGGGTGGATTCCTCACACACACGCGCGTTGATGACATATAAGCTGCGTGAATTTGGTCGAGGTTTTGTTTGAAAAACTTGGTAAATTTGTTCGGGAATTGGTGATCGCCGATAACTTCGAAGATTAGGTTTTGGTCCAACGCGCCGACTGACAAACCTACGTAATCGAACTTCTACAATTTGGAGTCTGATTACCAACAAAGTAATTATTCCATCTTATTCTTTCGCAAACGGTCGAACGTTGCACGACAAAAAGGCCCTGTTGGCACTAACCGCCATCAATTTTGGAGAACATTTTTCGAACATTGGTTTGAATTGGTTGGCCTGAAACTCTGATGTAAACAGTTCCTAAATTCATAAAACAATTTTCATACTGGCGAAAGATGCTTGCTTGAAAAGTTACTTGTTCTTGACTAGGCTCATCGGAATATCAGCTGAACATCGTGTTATGATATCCCACAGCTGTTGTGCTGCATGAAAGCTGGCGAATATTTCACTTAGTACATTATTCCAGAAACGGCAGTTCATAATATCGAAGGAACAATCTATTAGGTTGGCGGAATAAGGATATGGCAGATATTGTGTCGCCACCAGCTTAGTTGCCGATGAAGGAACTGCGCCAGCAATGCACAATTAAGTGTTTGATCAAACCACAATGTTGACGGCACATCAAAGATTGCACAAATCGGCTGAACCCCGAGAAGGATGAAAGCTTTCGTTGATTGTCGAAAAATTGATTCAATTTTTCAATTCATCAGCTTTGAACTAGGCACCATGAATGCGCCGTTTCCAACTGCTTCCGGGTCGATCATCGAATATTGGAAGAGCATTGGGGATAACGTAATTGCGTGTTCAGCTAGTGTGAGAGTCGGGTACGCACTGAAGGCAACAACTTTGTTGTAGGAGCGCCACTGACTGCGCGAGTGTGCCATTTTGCCTGGTGTCATTAATCATTGAGTCGAATCCCGCGGTCTCTAATTCCAGCTAGTCAGCAGTATGAATATGCCAACTTTAGTAAGGGTATACCTGGATAACTGCTGTAGCCAAGTAACGTAAAAATTGCGCCTTGTCTGGCTCATCAAGCAGCGATTTCTCAAATGGGATGCCTACACACAACGTGAAAAATATTCTCCATTCATGCTTGTGGAACTGGTCTGTAGTGCGAGGAAGTTTTATGAGCTGCACCAGAGTATTCTAGCACACATCGAGTTCCTTCAGATCTACATTTTCCTGATATTTGAAGCGCCTGAACGGTTTCACAGATTCAGCTTGCCTACCTGGTTTACTGGCCAACTCTTGCCCAATGAGAGCCCCAGCCAAAAGTATTTGTGAGGGTCTGCGTGAAAACGAAACTTATTTGTGCCAGTCAAAAACAAACTGAAGTTTTCTATAGAGGAAAATGTTGGTACGTTCTACGTTGGACAAACCGGAGGGACGTTATGTACACGAATAAAGGAACACAACGCGGCCGTCGGGAGACATGACCTACTATCCTTGTTATCCATACACGAAGACCAAGTACGCCACAAATTCAATCTGGAAAACGCAAACATTTTGGACACGGAGACACGAGACACGGAAGAGAATTTCTGGAATCGTGGTACTCCACGGTAGACTAGATCAACCGATGCATTGGGCTGGATCCAATATAGGCAACCACTACGTGCAAAGGACCAACATCTCCACCGGAATGCTCAAAGGGACCCGAATATCGGATTCACAGACGAAGAAACAAGGAACACCTTGGAGTCAGATCAATAAAGGTCACAAGTCGGAACACTGAAGGGTCAAGAACAGAGGTCACAGGTCACAGAGGTCATCATCAGAGTACGAGGGCAAGGGATGCCAAGCTCAGAGGTCACGTGGGCATCGACGAGCCAGGACGCAGGATAACAAACCAACCAATGGAATCGCCCGACCGAACGACCAACCATAATCGAGGGTCAGCCCCGGCTAGCAGCACGTATATTGACGCACACGCAACACTACTCAACGCACAACCACCAACCCATCTCAATGCACCGCTGCGCTCCCTAAGAACACACTGATGATATCACTTCGATTAGGGTTGAAACGTTTGCAATCGAACTGCCCAGCTCAGCGAACAAACCAACGACCACAGACTGATACAATATCATTTTGAGAACTTGTTACTACTACCGTCGTTTGAATGTATTTTTCCTCTTTCTCAGCGAAGCTTTGTCGAATCACTTGCCTGTTCTATGTGACCTACGAATCTGCCCCTCCTAATCCTACCACGCCAAAGATTTCACATTTACACATTTTTCCATTAGGCATTATCTAATTTCTAATTAATTGTGTGAAATTTCGTTTTCGGACGAGAGGTCCTGAGTGCGCGCACCAATGAGATATCCCTTCCATCGCTTAGTTAAAATGAAACATTAAGTGTTTTGTTGCTTCCAAATTAGGGAATGTTATTCTAACTAAAGTAGACATAACTCTAATTGTTGCCTGTCATGGATTAACGAATCATGTATCATTCAATCTTCTTATGAGAGGTTAAAGCCACATATGTGCGCTAATGAAACATTCTGTCATTAGAGTTGCCCTTATTCCGCAAAGCACTATAAGTTAACATCTGCCGGGCAATTCTTATGATTGGACAACAGTTTGGTTAATTAGTTAATCGTAGGATAGTAGCTTCGGTGAGGAAGGTGTCTGGTGAGGATTTCAGATAGAATTTTATCCTCACCCTCCGTCAGGCTTTTTGGAGTTTCAGACCGTTGTCATTACTGTGTCGTTCCTGTCTGGATGATTTTCACACTACTGAATCACTGGACACGAATGGCTGTGGACGACAACTTTTGCCAGATTGTTTCATCAAATCCAGCATACTTTGTGAGCCACAGCTTTCAAGTGTAACCACACGATTCGGGTTTATTTAAAAACACCACAGAATTGACACGTCAATTTACAAAGAGAACACTTTTCCATCGAGCTGTATGTTTAGTAAAATAACTTTGAGATAATGGGGCTAGGCCAAATCTCGAAGCATAAAAACGTTTTGAGATGCAATTAATTGGAACTTTGGCAAAATGTTTGCGAAGTAGACTGAACGCGTAACTGTCATTTGCGTGAGCGCAGCCATCCCAGTAGGCAAAATGCATGCAGATTTGACGCAGCGGTAATCAGGTTCATTTAAGCCACATGATTTAACCCTCCGGTTGACTTATCGTTAGGTGATTAGTAGCGTAGTCAGTTTGATGTCGCATTCCGGACAAATTAGGCGAAATCGTGAGAAAAATATACAATCCTCTCATTTTAAAACACTTCCTAAATGAATTTTCTGTGAAACGTTTTACTCATAACGATTTACTTGAAAGTCTGTTTTGGAATTGCTCCAGGTTTGCAGAAACATATAGAAAATGTCGACTATGAACGATATAGTGAGTGAACTTCCTATAACTATTTCTTTTCGCACCTGGATATAGTTTCGACAGGGGGTCCAACTGAGTACAGATAAATATCTCATTTATGATGGTTCCTGGCAATCTGATAAGTCTCCAGTATGAGGAAAATCGTCAAAGGGTATCGAATGGTTCTCAGCAAACTTAAAAATAGGGTTCTGTCTAGAGTGAGCTTCCTGTTTAAAGCACAGCTAACCACTTGCATCTATCGACATTAAGAGAAACGTCACATTTACACAGAATTTATCACAGTTGAATTCAAGTGTATCTCAAGTCAGATTGTATGGTTTGAAACATAATTTAGGGTGATGACCGAAGCGTCCGGTTTCTACAGGGTACCTGATAACCAAACGTATTTACTACCAAGTTCTGCCCTATATTCATCATGCAGGTCCCATAAGTCGAGCGACAGAATGTGCTGAGATTCTGATACACTTATACCTTGAACACAATAATGGTATGCAAGCGTGGGAACATTGTGAAGGAGCATAGTATGCAGCAAGAAAAATTTACTCATACTGAACGTAATAAAGGACGAGTGAAACTTACCTATTTTTCTGACCTCCAGACAACTGAATATCGAGTATTGTTTATCATACATTTATATCTCTAGTTCACCCTTGTTAGTTAAGAGTATTTTGATTTTACACACTTTTCTATGTGCAACCATGAATGGAAAACTGTGTATTCGATCAAAAACTTTATCCACTAACTGCACTGTGAATGGTATTATCATATGAGTTGGGAGGACTAAGCGGAAAAACTCCAAGTGGACGACTAGCCTATTTGTGTTTTATGCAAAAGGTAGTGGCCCAGGGTTGTATTGCAGACAAATGGATAGTCCGAAATTATTGTACTCGCTGTCAAGACATATCGCGCAATACTACCGCTGACAGGGGCCTTGAATGCGCACAAGCTTTCGTGTGTCTCAAATGGGAACAGGACCTCGGAGGTCATACAGAAGGCTTTCGGCCTACGCAGGACAAGGACTTATTTCACAATAGGCTACAATTGTGCTAAATGTCTGGATAGCCCCAATGACTATAGGCCCGGCGGAAACCTGATAGACTGTAAGTGTGTGCTGAACTCTAAATACTGCGATGAATCAGCGAACAAAAACTAAACAGATTATGGATATCCCACACTGAAATCGAGGGTATATGTCTTGAACAGACAAGACGATTATCTTCCGCGCCTTAGCGGGGGCCTGAACAGTTAGCTGTTTGAAGGATTTGGTGTTACTGCAACAGGTCGCGGTAACTACGCCAAAGTTTTCGCTCATCGTTAACAGAGATAGACCGAATCATTTAATCGAAAGGACGATAAGCATGACACTCGCCCACCAGTGCAAATGACCCGATAACCGACATGTGCGCCATCTGTCAAGCGCATTACTATATAGCAGTAGACTATGTCAATATTTGCCCATCTTAGAAACCTGCTTAGGTTATGGTCACCCATTCGTCGTTTTACTCCTATATTTTCCCCCGAAGGAAGACTGCTTAGTCCTGGGTGGCCGAAATGTTGAATTACAACAGTATTAGACGCAAACTGCATTCGATTTCTAGACCATCGAATAGGCAGATTTCTCACACGGCGTACTAGCTCAGTGAACATACCCGAAAAACTTAAACCTTAGGGACGTATTGGTTGTCATTACTAACCACCGATATCCAGAGTGTCCCACCGGTATTGTTTGCCCGTACAATAAAGCAATAATTTGTAGTGTCAAGTTCCGGACTATTGACTTCCATACACCCAGGTCTACGTTCTTCTCAACAAATCTTCGATTATCTTGACTCCTGGAGGAATATCTTTCGGTGGCGCGTGATGAAACTGTTTAATAAATGTATATGGATCCTTGGAACCTAACATTTTTGTCCTCAGGAGTATGGCTGCCAGTTCGAATTGTCGGTCAAAACAAATAATTCGCATGCAGTGGTTCTTGTTGAAGCTGGATATGGCTTGGTGTTTAGAGCCTGCATTTGCTCACTGAAGGGTCGCTGGTTTAAACCGAATCATGGCCTCTCGACTCACTATGTTTGGGCTTGAGGAACCGGACAGTAGAAGTGTTTCGGGATGCCTCCTGTTCCCTTGCATGATAGGCACCGAACGGATGTTACGGCGAACTAGTTATTCAGGTGTTATATTGGTTCACGCCCTTATCCGATTGGGTAACATTGGTGCGCTTATCCACAGCTGAGTCTGCATCACTGAAGTGTTTTCCGTGGTCCGCTCTGACAGACATTCGTGGAAGTTGCCTCAGTGTTTAAATCAACAGGCGCAAAATCAAATTATATTGCTGCACCTTGCAA
>SJOL01000726.1:55226-75500 GCA_004794785.1 Opisthorchis felineus | reverse complement strand
TTCTGCCCTATATTCATCATGCAGGTCCCATAAGTCGAGCGACAGAATGTGCTGAGATTCTGATACACTTATACCTTGAACACAATAATGGTATGCAAGCGTGGGAACATTGTGAAGGAGCATAGTATGCAGCAAGAAAAATTTACTCATACTGAACGTAATAAAGGACGAGTGAAACTTACCTATTTTTCTGACCTCCAGACAACTGAATATCGAGTATTGTTTATCATACATTTATATCTCTAGTTCACCCTTGTTAGTTAAGAGTATTTTGATTTTACACACTTTTCTATGTGCAACCATGAATGGAAAACTGTGTATTCGATCAAAAACTTTATCCACTAACTGCACTGTGAATGGTATTATCATATGAGTTGGGATGACTAAGCGGAAAAACTCCAAGTGGACGACTAGCATATTTGTGTTTTATGCAAAAGGTAGTGGCCCAGGGTTGTATTGCTGACAAATGGATAGTCCGAAATTATTGTACTCGCTGTCAAGACATATCGCGCAATACTACCGCTGACAGGGGCCTTGAATGCGCACAAGCTTTCGTGTGTCTCAAATGGGAACAGGACCTCGGAGGTCATACAGAAGGCTTTCGGCCTACGCAGGACAAGGACTTATTTCACAATAGGCTACAATTGTGCTAAATGTCTGGATAGCCCCAATGACTATAGGCCCGGCGGAAACCTGATGGACTGTAAGTGTGTGCTGAACTCTAAATACTGCGATGAATCAGCGAACAAAAACTAAACAGATTATGGATATCCCACACTGAAATCGAGGGTATATGTCTTGAACAGACAAGACGATTATCTTCCGCGCCTTAGCGGGGGCCTGAACAGTTAGCTGTTTGAAGGATTTGGTGTTACTGCAACAGGTCGCGGTAACTACGCCAAAGTTTTCGCTCATCGTTAACAGAGATAGACCGAATCATTTAATCGAAAGGACGATAAGCATGACACTCGCCCACCAGTGCAAATGACCCGATAACCGACATGTGCGCCATCTGTCAAGCGCATTACTATATAGCAGTAGACTATGTCAATATTTGCCCATCTTAGAAACCTGCTTAGGTTATGGTCACCCATTCGTCGTTTTACTCCTATATTTTCCCCCGAAGGAAGACTGCTTAGTCCTGGGTGGCCGAAATGTTGAATTACAACAGTATTAGACGCAAACTGCATTCGATTTCTAGACCATCGAATAGGCAGATTTCTCACACGGCGTACTAGCTCAGTGAACATACCCGAAAAACTTAAACCTTAGGGACGTATTGGTTGTCATTACTAACCACCGATATCCAGAGTGTCCCACCGGTATTGTTTGCCCGTACAATAAAGCAATAATTTGTAGTGTCAAGTTCCGGACTATTGACTTCCATACACCCAGGTCTACGTTCTTCTCAACAAATCTTCGATTATCTTGACTCCTGGAGGAATATCTTTCGGTGGCGCGTGATGAAACTGTTTAATAAATGTATATGGATCCTTGGAACCTAACATTTTTGTCCTCAGGAGTATGGCTGCCAGTTCGAATTGTCGGTCAAAACAAATAATTCGCATGCAGTGGTTCTTGTTGAAGCTGGATATGGCTTGGTGTTTAGAGCCTGCATTTGCTCACTGAAGGGTCGCTGGTTTAAACCGAATCATGGCCTCTCGACTCACTATGTTTGGGCTTGAGGAACCGGACAGTAGAAGTGTTTCGGGATGCCTCCTGTTCCCTTGCATGATAGGCACCGAACGGATGTTACGGCGAACTAGTTATTCAGGTGTTATATTGGTTCACGCCCTTATCCGATTGGGTAACATTGGTGCGCTTATCCACAGCTGAGTCTGCATCACTGAAGTGTTTTCCGTGGTCCGCTCTGACAGACATTCGTGGAAGTT
Source organism: Opisthorchis felineus (assembly GCA_004794785.1). Classification (NCBI taxonomy): domain Eukaryota; kingdom Metazoa; phylum Platyhelminthes; class Trematoda; order Opisthorchiida; family Opisthorchiidae; genus Opisthorchis; species Opisthorchis felineus. The sequence goes on along the minus strand of SJOL01000726.1, from coordinate 73,608 downwards.
GCCTCAGTGTTTAAATCAACAGGCGCAAAATCAAATTATATTGCTGCACCTTGCAATCTCTTACACGGTATCCAGTCACTGGTCTGTTTTTGAACAAAACTTGCTTGACTGAATGACAGGTAGCTAACTACTTCGAACGTTCATCGTGGTCCGACTGGAAACACGCCCCCAAGTGCGTTGTGGCATCTAAATATCAAGTGTTCAAGTTATCCATTTGGTGGTACGCTCCAGTACTGACCAGTTAGTCATGACACAATGCAACATCTAAATTGCGTTGGCTGACTTGAACTTTTGTTAATCCATCAACCTCAAACCACCACTAATCACCTTTAAACATTCTATTTTAAACATTGGGGAGCTAGCCAGATTCAGTTACATCCGAAAAGTTGAAGTTTTGTGGACTGGTAACCAAAAGCTTATCCATAAGCACAACGTATCCATTCAAACATTCTGCAACGGCCGCAAGTTTCGGATGGAGGAGCGGCTTCAAGACCAGAACGAATTGTAATTTGTGGGTAGCACGATGAAGATTATAAACCGACATTGTAGTCAGTTCACGCCGATAAGTTCACAGGCAATGTAGATTTGCTTAAAGAACTTTCCATCTGATTGGCAGAGCGCATCTCGTGGGTTCACGGAAAGACTCGAAGTCAAATTCTTGTCTTTAGCATATGAGAACGTTACAACGTGTCTACAAGTGGAAGATAACCGGCATGAGCTTCTTACACTTGGACAGAGCCATGAGCGATCATAAAGGTTTGACTGAATTCTCGGCTAACAAAATGGCAGACATGGCAATTCCCCATCCACGTTGAAACTACATTAGTCAAAAAATCTTAACAGAAGATATGCGGAATCGACCAAAACTTGCCTGTATGGATGAATAGTTGGTGCACCCCGAGGGTGTTCAATGAAGGCACACCACAACAATAGACCCATCAGTCCTTACATAGCTGCAGTTTTTAGGATCCTTCAGGTGTGAAAAGCACGATAGTATTCTACATGTTTTGTCTCCGTTGCTTGAGAGCTTCTGGATGGATATTTGAGTCATCGGTTTCCACAAGTAGTGGTCAAACTCTGCCTACTGCAAGCGGCACCACGGGCAACGTTTTCGTGGCTAAAGCAAACCATTTGTGCAGTGGTTGAAGTGCATCAATTTGGTTGGACCAGGGACCTTTTGGTCGGTAAGCTTTCAATGAGCCATCTCAAGGCCTTTGGGTATTCAAGTATAAATGCGCAGGCTGAGTTCCTAGAAAGCGTATTAGGTTGGGGTGACCAAAGTATATGGAATATGAAATTCGCACATGGACTTAGCCACGGCAGCTGTATTTTTTCACACAGATACCCTCTAAAATAGTGCATGTCCCGTGGCATAGCTTTGCAGATTTGCTGAGCACTGGATCACCAAAAACAAGCGCGTTTGCCGCATTTGCGTTTTGAATGTCGCGCAAATGGTTTACACAGCGAAGATGACTACAAGTGAACAGTTCACATTTCCACCAGGAAAATCTAACAGTTTATTTCATGAGATCCAAATGGAATTAGTCACATGAGTTTCTGGAGTGCAACAAAACGAACGGCCTGGGCGAATAAAAAATTCAAATTAATTTAAAACTGTCTGAGTCGGGTATTGCATTTTATACTGAACTACTACTTACTGCCTCTGTGTTTCAACATGCTGCTCAAAAAATCAGCTGGGTTTGAAATAAAAACCAGATACGTGAAACGTAATACAATCCGAACGCATAAATATTGTTGGAATATACAAAAAAGTCAAACCGAGCATGCAAGCTAAACTTAGAAAGTTATTCTGAGGAATTTTTTCATTAGTGCAGTTCTCCTAGTTACTGAAAACACTGATGAATAATCACTGAGTAGCCAGATGCCTGGAAAACGTTTGAGCGTGCAATTATAGTGGAAAGCCTCTTGGTGGCTTACAACAGACTAACTTGACCAACACGTTTCGTCCTATGCAAATTATGACACGAAGCGATGTGCCATCGTTATCTTAGTGAATTCAGTAGCACGTCTGAAAGCCTTTTGAAAGAACTCAACCGAAATGTGCTTGCTATCATGTGGGGAAGCCAGGGAAAGATGGAAGTTCTCCGGGAAAAAGATTTCTATGTAACTGAGGGGGTTTGACTTATCAGTTTCACACTAGCACGTACGTCGCGGAAAAGCATCCAGGCGGATTCTATAGGGATTGGGATGAAGCCTATGGAAATTAGTCAGTGCTGCGGTGTGTTTTGTGGACGGATTATGCACGACAACCACCAAAATAACAAGACCAATCGTGTCATTAAATTTATCATTGATGGGGAATATTGATCGCTCAGGCAGCAAAGATGATGTTTGGTTCATTCGCTGAGCCTGCCAATTTGATTGCAAACTTTTCACCAACAATCTAAATAGCATCATCAGTATGGTATTTGGGGCGGATTTCAGCGTTGATGTGCGTCTTCTCTTTGACATTGAGCATTGGCGTGTGTGTGTGCCCAAATGGATGCAATAGATCAGTCGTTGACCAATTGATCATATGATTGCCCAAGTCTATTTTTGGCCGCATACAACTTGTTGAGTGGCAGCGCCCGTATGATGCGACTAGAACTGCTGTTATGATGAGGTATTGGCGAATCTATGGCGAAACTGCCTGCTGACGCAACCAAAAATTGGGCTTTGTGACAATCCTGGAGAACTAATCACACCGAAAAAAATTTCCTACGAGACCAGGCGATAAGACTCAAACGTACATCAGGTTGTTGCAAAGAAGCCGTCCCTTCTGCTATCTCTGTGTGCAAAATTACTGTGAGGGATTCTGCCACCCCCCGGAGACCTGGTAGCAATATGTGTACGTATTCGGATAAAGGTTGTCCCCACGATTCTTTCATTAATATTTTTTTACATTTTGTAACCTGTTCTGAATCCGCTGTTTACATTCATTGATGTATTGGTTAGATGCAGCCCCAAATATTGTATTCGTATTTCGTAAAACGACGTAAATGGTTTGAGCGGATTAGTAGCACAAACCATTGTATTACTCAGAGTTTCCTCGACGTAAGGTGTACAAACCCTTAATTTTTGGAGAAATACGTTGCAATTTTACTGAGTGTGAGTCATAAAATACCCACAAGCTGTAGTATCCTCTCTCAACTGATCACTTTGCCGCACATAAACCTGGAAGAACAAATTTTGTAATGGTAAGGTTTATGTTTGTATCATGAACTACTTGAGATTTCGTTTTGTAAGGGACTTCACTCTGTCAACAAAGCAAATAGCACTGAACCTTTCTTTTTTCCTTATTGAAATTCATCAGCGTTGCGCTTCTCTCTAAACTTCAGTAGGAAGCTTTGAACCCGGGTAACATCAAGTGATAGTTTCCGACCTTGAGAGGCTAGGCAGCAGTGCTACTGCCTCTCACTTAGAGATAGCACAACTTCGCGCATTCTCTGATCACACTAACCAAATCATATGGCTGCTGTCTGATTGACGACGTCTCGGTTGGAATTTTCACTCATCTTGTGAAATTATTTTCTTCCGAGGTAACATGATTCGTCTCCCAAATTAATGGGCATCTTTGGATTTGCTACGGAGCTTCACACATTATAAGCGTAGTTTCAAAACAGGCTGGGACGGCGAGTCGTTAGATCTGTTGGTAAATCCGAGTCTACCAAATGTCTGGATGTCGATAACGTAGAATTCTGATTTGACAGTTGATTTCCTGAATGCGCTTGGTTATGTTAGTTCACAGAACGATCTGTAGGCTAAATGGGAGCCCTGGGACTCAAAAGACCTGGCTTCAGTCCAGCAATAAATATAACGTTTGGCAACTAGCATCGCACTTTTCCAGAGTCAAGGTATATGCAATATCTAAGGCTGAATTTTGTTTGGATTTATAATACTTGTTTTCACCCGGTGTCATTTGGCAGTGTCTGCCGACACGGCCGAGAATCTAAATAAGGTGGTCTTAATAACCGCTTATTGTACCGGTGGCAACGAGCCACTCAGAAGTTCCATTTTTTATTTCGTACATACAGTTTATATATTCCGCTTTTGTGATTGAGAGTGAAATGTTGACGTATCACAGTATAGGTGAATTTTACAGTGCGTATATTTGACATTTTGTAACATAAACAATGTGTTTGAGTGGAATTCAAATCCTAGCTAGCTGATGTAAATAACTTTGAAGTAGCCACCAGGCGAGTTGACTAAACCCCGGCGCATAACGATAGACAGATTTTAGCTAGGCGGAAACGACAGCATGTGCGCCAGTGATTTGTTGCGTTCTATATGCTGCACTGCTTTCGGAAAGAGTCCCTCAAAAGTGAAACAGCGATTCCGCTCGAAAGCGATGTTTGGTGTACTCGCTAAAACGACCCAACCCGGCAAGTTCAATCTTCTCCTCTTCGGAATCAGACTAATTACGAAGTATACGATCAGGCACAAACGCGTAGCGAACCAACTACGGCTACCAACTCTCACTGTGCTACGGAGACATCAGTGATCAAACACATGAAGACACTTTATGTCCTCGAATGGGCGGGGAAAACTCATACCGGTGTTACCCTACACACGACTCTTCAGCTTCAGAGAAGCTCGGTTCTGACGTCATCAATATGGTAATTTAGCAAACTCTGCGCGCATGTGAGCTTTTCCAACCATTAACATCCTTTTTTACAATACGGTCACGAATAATTTGAACCGTCAAACAAAGTAAAATCTATCCTTTCGAAGTTTTGGTAAACCACATGCAATATTTAATATTAAACTACGAATTTGCACTTGGAAGTTGCGCAGTACATGAAGATGTGTCAAATCTGGCCATTCTGGACACTCTGGTCAAAGTGATTTACGCGGACAACTAATTGCGACATACTGTGCCTACATAGTCCGCATGATCCAAATCCAAAAATCTCTCTTTGGAAGTGATGCAATCCTAAGCTCAGAATCCTTTTACGTGTTCACCTAATGATGATAGCAGTGACGGGAATGGGGGAAGCTTATGGAGAGGGTAAATTCAATCCAAGTCCGCTAGTTGCTTGGACACTTCGGGCAGCTCACTGGTGAGGGCTACGGCAATAGAGCGCACGAAGAGTGTTATCGGACTTCAAGAGTACACATATCTAGCTAAGAATGTTTAGGAAGATTGATGCATCAACTGAGTCGAAGGCGTTTTTAACACTGGGGAGAATGCGATTTTTGTTTGTAGTTATAAATGGGCCCAAGCACTTGATGTGGTGTGCGGATTTGATCAACGTATGCCAAGCTCATGTCCTGCTTGGTGAAACACACAGGAGGGTGGTACAATAAACCGCCGATTGTACGCACCTGATTGCATTCAGATTCCAAGAGATTGGGACTGAAGCATTGTTCTGTTGGTTTTTTTATCACACGTAGATAGAGACATGGCCTCTATATTTGAACCGTTTAACATGGCAGTTCAGATTGGTGTGAAAAGCCTAGGTTTTTGGCGTGTCAAGTTAGTGGACGTGACCAACTGAGTTAGCCTAATGGAAGCTATTTTATATGATGAAGCAGTGCGGTGCCCACATTTGTTGTGCTGTCAAAGGTTAAAGGTTCATTTGGCACATAAAATTTCCGCAATTGAATAATGGTTTCACTCCCAGTCATCGTCAGAGCTATTAATCGAGTTATTTTGTGGTGAAGTTAACACTACGTGACACCTAGTATTTTGATAATACGATTCCGTTTTATGGGCAACTATTTCTTTGAGTTCACCCGATAAATTTGGTTGTGAAAACTAAAGTTAGAACATGCAACATCATCTTCGGTAACCTCCGATGAGAGATCGGAAAGGGTATGATATCCACTGTGCTTATCACTCCAGAAAATATGTGCGGGAAAAATGATTTGTTCAAATTTTCCAAGTACGGTCCTGCGAGATTTGTGGGGAGAAACATCCGAGAATATCAGACCGGCTACATACGCAACAAACTTTTGGTGCTGATGAACCTTCGGTATTCCATCTCGAAGGGTGCTGTAAAATCTTCCTCGCAATCTTCCCCGTAACCCAACTATCCCGGTAGTCTTTCCCAGTATTGGATAAAACTTCAAATGACTGGCACACACTGGCTTGTAGTGGAAGGTCAGTGTCTTCTTATTAAGAAAATCAATATTCAAGGGACAAATCTGGCACCAGCCTTCCACTCACTGCCCATTAAAAAATGCCGTGTAGTAGTCTCGTTTTGTTGTTCAATTTGCTCACAATTCTAGTACGTGTGCCGCGGTGTCTTGTCGGGTGTCGTAAGTCTGTGCTTTTTTACATGTTTTGCTTGATTTATTTTCTTTCATTATTTCTTTAGTTGTCGTGATCACATGGAGTATTTCAACTTTTAGCGGCATGAGTCTCAAACGTACTTTTTTGCAACTTCAAAGATTTCTCTAATAAATCAAAAAGTGTTCCACACCGTTAGAAACCTCTTAGAACCGACTGAAAATTCATCGTTTCTGAAGACGTTTGGGACACCATGTTTGAAATAATCCCGAACTGCTTTCGGTTGCTTACAAATGAAATGTTTGCCCATGTGGGATGTTGTCCATCCGAAGTAGGCTTTTGGCAAAACGGACGTTTAGCATGACATGCGGTTTGTTGTTTCATGGGAGATGTGCAGTAGTGCATTTCCCCTCACCCTTCCGTCAGACAACCACTGTCTACTACTTGGTTTGTCATCCGTCTTTGAAAGTGAATGGCAAAAATGTCAAGCTGAACATATCTTCTGCTTTCTGTAATGTTATACTATTCAACATCCTAAAACAGAGCTCATGTCAAGTTTATGCCAGTAGCTTGCACAGTCAGAATCCAGTAGTGAACAGGAAGATTTGCAAGTTGCACTTGTTGGAATAATCCAGTCATTTTAGTCATAAGTTTCAAAATTCTCATGATTGGATCTTGGAAAATATAGTATAAACTTCTGAGGAAGAGAAATTTTTGCCTCATACGTTTGAGCATGAATCTACTGAAAAACAATACCCCCATGTTTGAATGTCCAACCTACTGACCAGGAGGTCACCAGTTTGAAATTCAAGAGACAAGATTATTGCACTGATGGTTCCGAATAGGGATAAGCCACCCATAAAATACTCCTTGGCATTATAGCATCGTTTGACTTTACATACCGGACCAAATCTTGGGAGTGATTAAGCCACATGTCTCGTATTGAAATCCACTTAGAAAAAGTTCTCATTGCTGGTGAAGAGCAGGGCTAAAATTGTCGAATTTGTTCGGTCTCTGATTAGCCGATGCCATTTTCCAAACCACCGAAAAATAAGATCAGTCTGTTTTTTTGTCAGAATGGGAGTGGTGATGTTTATCTGTAAATTTAACTTGTTACCGATTAATGGTCTGCCAACGTGAACATTTTCTTAAGAATACGAGTTTCCGTGTCACCAGTGTAGGTTGGATTCAAATCGTATAGCGCATTTTTCGCTGTCATTCATAGATTTGGTAGTTCTCTCCTAAAAAGCTGTGAACTCCACTCAGAACAAAATAAGCCAGTTGATTAAAACGTTTGAAAACCCGTTGCTTCCAGTAAACTGTTCGGTACATTTCACCGAGTATATTTAAAGACTTCTCATATGATGATGTTCCACCACCCTATATGCTCCTACAGTTTCCTTCACACCAAGATTCTGAGATTCCTGCGACTATTTATCCGTGTTGCTAATCACTCCACTTCACTATCCTCACTTACGAACTGTGTGACAAAGGCCATGAGCCCAACACCCCAGGGACACGAGACCTCAGCTGTGGTATCAGGTTTCAGTTCAGATTGACCTGCTTGATTACGCCAACTGTGCTGATTTACCAGATCCGCTGCTCCGGTTCCTCAATTGCCTCAATTCGCACCCTTCACCTCATGCTTCAGGCGAGCTGCTCTTTTTTGCCCTCACTCGTTTTGTTTTTGCTCGCCACCTTCAAATCCTAACGATCTGATCTCGCCTCCGCTCTATATGTTTCCCACAAGAGGGAAAAAGCAATAGTAACTGTGCTTTCCTGCCCGTGCCGTTTTATGTGACCGCGTCTGCCTCAGATAATAAACACTGTTCGTGACGCCGTCACTTTTTCGCGAATTCCCCAATACCCGCAAATCTCGCCAGTCATGATTTATTCTGACTGTAACACTATGATCATGCCTGACGGTATGCAACCCACCCGTTGTGAATAAATATTATCATCATCATCATAACTGGTAGTCGGTCGTTGGGTGGTTAATTCTTGCGCGGGGAAGTTATCAATGCAAGCCTATGCTGAGCCAACTCGTCTAACTTTCTTTTAGAGGCTTCAAACAATCGGCTGCGTGACCTGTGAATTGGGCCCGTTATTATTGTTCCGACAGTGCAAGCCTAAAGGTCTTGGAGAAGCGCATCCCCTCGTATCCCGGTGATTTGATTTCAGTGTTTACACTCTGTAGTTTATGCGAAGCTCGAATTGTCGATTCTGTCCATTTACTATTGGAGTCGGTCTGGAACTTTTTCACTCAGATGCCCACTGCAGCTCTCAGTAAGCATGCTTCACTGGGGCAAATTAAATTGCGGCATTTCCTGGCCTGGTAATGGCGAGATCAATAGGTTTCGCCCGCTAAGGTTTATGTCGCAGCGAATCCTTCTAAAAACTTCAGTCACAAATTAATGGTGAATCCTTTTTCACTGGACTGGTAACTGGTTAGTGTTTCTGTCACAAACGGCGTTTTATATGTCAGGAATCTTACTTTTCGCCGCTGCCAAAAATTCTGGAATAAAAAGAACAGTGCAAAGAGTTAATAGTTAAGGTCGTTTGCATGTGGCATGTTTTTTACCCGGTCTATAATGCAAAGTGCGGATGATGTGGGGAATTATTGGTATTTAATTCGTTTCTTATCAGACGGCTGTTAATCGGTTCGTCCGATTTTCTTATTGGTTTGATATCATTTGATTACCGTAGGTGGGGATAACTTCAAGGTGTGCACTGACACCGTTCCTCAGAATGGTGAACAATCTGCACATAAATGCGTCCTGTTTTTGTGTACTCTTGCTGTGTGTTAAACACCACACACTGCTAGCCTAAAATTATGAAGTCCCGCGATTAGTGCACAATCAAAGTTAGCACTTGGGTGTAGTTTAGGAAACTGAGATGAAAATTCTGAGTTCGACAACATTTGCAAACTTGTAACGAAATCCGGCAGAGGACGAATGTGTCATAAGTACTACCAGCAACTTACTTTCCAAATGGTTCAGGTAAGCTGTAGTTGGAAAGGAAGAACGAGGCTGTTCGGATACGCAAGCATACACTTGCGAAAAATGACTTCTGTTTCTCGGTTAATGTTTATGACAGTCATACTTTGAGTTTGTAGAACATTTTGCTTTCGTGTGTGTTCAAATGAGAAAGCGGAATGCAGTTCGTTTCTTCTGGAGCTGTGACATAGAGTGAGACCAATACGGCGGCTGCTCACTATTTCCCATGGTGAATTAACAACTGGAAGACGAAAATATTGCCAGGCGTAGATTTGAGCAGCTAGTTGACTTGTCCAAAATTTTTCCTCACATTATTGCAGCGAGCTTGTGGTGATTAGTTATTCAGGAATGTGTCGCGCAGTCACATTATTGCAGAAACGGTGTGCTGTGCGTTATAACATTTCCGGTTGCCAGCCAAGATAATTGCTACATCAATGTCCACATCGGGTGATGAAACGGGGAAGGGTCATTTTTGGTAATGCTAACGTCTTGTAAGCTCAGTTCAGTTGAAATTCTAGCCTGCAAAACCTGCAGCGGCGTACAGGGGTTCCAGTTTCAGTTTCGTTCACTGAGAATTAGGAGGGATAAGGACTGAGTGTCAAGCGTTGTAACCGGTGGTCCAAGTGTTCCACTGGCTTGCATTGTTTCAGTTTGTCGCCTTCGAGAGAGACTAAGAGCCCTGCAGTGATGGTGATAGCCTGGGTGCAAATGTGCCATTATCTACTTGACACGGTCAAATCTAGATCATTTTAAATAACCGAAATGATGCTGCGGGACAATCTGTTAAGCGCTTTGCACCTTTAAGTGTTGCTGAATGATTGGATTGTACCATAGCTAAACCTCATATGTTTGGTGCCACCTAATCTTGCGGCAGCACTTTACACATTACAAGTGCAAAGCGTTTACCACACCGTACTGCAGAATTGTTCAGATTATCTAAAATGCTTGGAATTTTTCAAAAGTGTGATCCAAGTATTGCAATATCGCTGATGTACTCTACGTCCGTGAGCAAATCATTCAGGGAATACTGCTATCCATGAAGTCATTCAGCCAATAGACTTAACCGGAGCAGTACACAGATTACGGAGGAGAGGAAACGTGGTGAAGGAACAGTGTTTTTCGAAACTACTGGATTTAGTGAACTCAGGAAGAATGTCCCCGAATTTTTGATTTGTGGAAATTTGACAGCCAAGCTCATACCTTGGTGCCTGCTTTTCCCTTAAAGTAATATAACGAGTTCTTTAATTCCCGAGCAGCAGTCGAGCAAATACCGACATCCGCTATATTGGAGGCAGCGATATGGATCAGTTTTACGGATGTAGTCACAGGCGAAGAAATAGTACTTCTGAAGTCTTCCCGGAGAACAGTTATCCCTCAGATTTTTCAAGTCAGTAGCATATTGCGGAAACTCGTCGCTTGAATCCGTTACTCAGAAGCAGTATCTGCGGAATAAGAGACCTGCATTGTAGTTATTTCCTACCAGAAGGATCGCATATATTTAGTCCCAGTTCACCTAAACCTGTATATTGATCCAGTTATTATGTGCTTGAACATTTCCAACTTGTGTTCCTGTTCTATTGACGCTAATTTTGTTTGAGATATCTCTACTTTTGAAAGCGTCTGGCTCATTGGTGAGCTTATCCAGGTGGATATGTAATGGTGCCAGGTGCAATATGAGACAGATATCCCAAGTAGCTCACCAAAATGTTAAGTGGGAGGCTATCTTGTCGACTAAGTCCATAGTGCATGATTCTTGTCCTTAAATCTGCGAAAGCACTTGCACCTGCGAACTGATGATTCAGAATACATTGCAGCAGCTCCCGAAAAGCCTGGGCAATTTTTCAGCTCGTGGCCTATTTGTTTAGCAAATGCAAATTGAAAAACAAATAAGATTAACAATGGCTGGAAAACAAAAATGTGGCTTAACCACTCACACTTGTCTCCAGTAAGCGCTTGAAAACAGCAAAAATAGGCTGTATTAGAATTTTTGTCGCTGACATACTGTTCAATGTTGTTGGGAAAACTGACATCGCATATCTAGTCGTTATTTATGTGAATCTGTACAAAACACTGTGAACTCTGATAAGACAGTCACGACCGTCATTTAAGATACAATGCAAGCCATTGCGCTGCTCGTAGTACGAACGGTCAATACACGGAATACTTAATCGGCTGCCATTGAACGGTCACCCAGATATACTAAAACCATCCACTTGACCACTTTTAGCCCCTGAATTTCCGAAAACAATTTGTGGGATTCTGGAATTGGATATTTCCGACATCAACTTTGGGACATTTTTTATTAAAAGACCAGGGCGGAGCAAGGAGATGACTGATTCGTCCGGGTGAGCTAAGTTGTCTCCAGAGGAAATGTAGAATGCATGGTAATCGGGCTTCTGTGCCTCAGTGAACCTGTGAGGTATACTCGTTTGAACTGATCACGTCTGCAACGAAAGGTATAGTAAAACAACAATGGGAAAAACATAAAAGTCTAGAAACCCCACTTTGAGGTGGTCTGGGGGTAAAATCACACCGTTCTGTGAAGCAGAATTATGAAGACGTCATTGTTTTTCTTCAGGCAAATAGAGTGTGTTTTATAAAAGCAGCGATATTGCTTTCATCAGAGGGGCGTGATTTAATTTAGGTTGACTGAAAAGAACGGGTGCTCCTATCTCTAAAAGGTTGACTGTGACAGATGGTGCCTTATTCACTTAGGTCTACATACTTCTAAAACCAAATAGTCTGGTGCTCCTCGAAAGAGCTTGCTGTGCGCAGCCGCATTGGGAGTTAGACAGTCATTAATTACTACGGCTACACTGGACTAAACCGGACCCTTGCAGCCAACTGGCTACGGGTATTGATTCCAAAGAAAAACCTACTGCATCCTATCTCATTGTTCGAAATTTTGATATGGGGGCAAGGGTTTGGAACAAATCAAACATCTTCAACCCGCCTAGTTGGTCGAACTATTCAAGATAAGGTACTGCAAATAGCCCTTTCTTCCTGCCTGTGCAACAGAAAAACAACTACAAGTAAACAAGGAAACGTTTTCAAGCTTCAGCAATGTGACTGAATTTTGATGACAAAACCACAGAACATATTAACATCCGCAGCTCTGCTTGAGTGACGAATTTGGCACAAGAATGACGGGAATCAAAGAACAAGTGTGCATTATTCAAGAATGTCGACACCTTACCTCTATTCGTCTTTTGAACGGCATGATTCCTCATTTTATTATTTCCCTTTTGCAACTATACAACGTTTTGAGTTTGACCCAAACACAAACCGCTCTCTGGTTTTGTAATTTCCCGTTTGGTTTGCAATAACGCGTGAAATTCGCTGAATTTTGGTCACCTTGCCTCGATTTGGTGTGAAATTTGGGATTTTGCTTGGGGGTAGCAGTTCATATCCCGGTGTATGGAAGCCGGCAGAATCAAAACTGATTGCCGGAAACAATGAATAAATGGCCATATTTTCCTGCAGTTACTACCAGCAAAACCATCTTAGCTAGGTGTCACTAGCTGCCACCACAAGCTGCCTTTTGGTTAGCTGCCGCGTATAAAGGGCCCCACCTGACTGCAAAATGTTGAACTATCTCAGCTGCTGGTGTACATCACACAGTGTGGAACCGCTTTGTGGAAGATACGGTCAGCTGTTCATCCACTATTTGACCTCTCATACTAACTGCGCATGGTGTTTACAAGGGTCTTTTTACGGTAGTCTCCAAGGTTCACCGTGATTTCGTGCAAAACATCCTGTAAGCACACCGATTTCTCCAAGCACTGTAACCTTTGGCATAGGCCCTTCCAAAATTTGAAAACACATCTGATAGGTTTCGGAGTTAGAAATGTAGTTCGGAGGACCAGACCCTACCCCCAGCAGACTAAAACCGAGGAAACGAGAGGTTGGTGGTTCAAGTCAACTGGATCAGTTTCTTTTTGTTTATTCCATTTGTACTAGTATCAGAATTCCGCTACTGTGGAGGATTTGCGATAATGTTATTTCAGACCTCGTCACTTGACACAGCGAACTGGCGAATTAGTGCTCACGAGAACAGAAATGCCTTTAAGGCCTAACACATCCAAATGCTGGTTATTTGAATCAGTCTAACACTATTTCTTACGACTAGAATAATAATTTGTGCAACTTCTCGATTTAGTAGCTTGAGGAGAATCGGACTTTCTGGCATCCAACCTGCTGAATCTAAACCATCACCAAGAATCCAGGGAATTGCCTGGGCAATTTCTTCTCAGTTGTAACTATCAAACCTAAGCCAGCTGATGACTCCCTAGCGAACCTTTCGGTGTTCGCCTACAGATTATATTCTACCGGCTTCCCGTCGACTTAAGTGACTACCACGCTACGCTGCATTCGGCTGCGCATAAATGGCATGCGTTTTGCAATCCACATTCAGTTGTCTTACCACAGATCAACCACAATTGTAAAGCCGTTTTGGATGCCAGGTGACCATATTTCAATGCACTGTTGGAATTGCATAACAGTCAAAATGAGCTAGAACTTACCACATTGTGACGCTTTGTGCACCCCTCTGACCACTTGAGTGATACTGGGTAGTTTTCGCGCAACATTCGCAGTCTTTCATGCGGGTTTAGTTGATGTACCGATAACGCAGTCTCCTGCATCCAGCAGACTTCTTAGGGTTTGGAGTATACGTGTTGACTTGTTCTTTAAAACGTTAGCGCGCCTGCATATCCAAAAACTCACCGCTGTTTTCGAGTTACGCTTTCAGCCAAAGGCTTATTTAGAGGACCCTGCTGAGGTCATGCAGCCCTCGCAGCAGCCCTCTAGCTCAAATACAACCATAATACTCACAACTAACAATATTATCATGCCAAGCCGTTCTTCGTGTGTGATCTTCAGCCAGGTTGCCTTGGTTGCTGCATATATCAGAGCAGGTAGGCAAAAACAAGCGTTCGCTGGTGCCTCCTTTCGGTCTTTTTTACGTACTAACTCTCTTTGTTGGCGCATCCGTTAAGACTGGGAAAAACGCTCGATTTGCTTCGGTTTTGTTGGGCCAACTGGCGATAAGAGCCTCATGTATCTCGGAAACAAGCCTAAGGGAATGAATCTCCAGAGTTTATGATTGATTTTATGTTACCGGTGGTAATTGTAATGGAGGTATGAAAAAACGGTTGGGACTATCTGCCACTCGTCCGTAACAAAATCTTTCCATTTAACATCGATTTCGTTCCATTTTCTTTTAAGAGTCCCCGATTGATTTAACGCTTGGCTCAAATACATGGTGCAGTTGTAAAATATGTCGCAAACTCTCATTGTTTAAACCGCTTCTTATTCAGCAAGGTACTTTGGAAAATTTATAAGACTGATATAATTTGGTTGGTTACTAGGGCTTACTTTCATCAGTATAACGCAGGTAATGTACTTACATTTAACAACGTTGTCTGTAACATATTACAATGTTTGCGTAATGTGATGCTCAATGTAGGATAAGGTAGGATAAGCCACATTATCATTACTACAGAAATTTTTATCCGGGTCCACCATATACATGAAAGATCTGCCGAACGTTTAGCGCATGGCTATCCCCCAAACAACTAGACCCGACTTGTGGCAAGTTTTGCTGTTGAGTGTTTAAGTGACATGTCCAAATCCGTACAGGCTGTAAGGTACAGACAAAATATTTTCCAGATATATACATCAACAAGAGGTAACTACTGAGATGGTTGAACGACGAGTAAACGTGAGTTGGGATGGTTGGAGGCAGCATGGATACGAAGCCCAATATGAAAACATATCTGTCGCACAACCTCGTTATATGTATATACATAATGATCTACTTTCCTTGAGTTATTCAAGTCCCAGTTTACTGATACTGCGTCGCAAGCGACGATATCATGTGTTTAGTGTCAGCTGGTTAGTGTCACCACAAATATGGACTAATAAAAATCAGAACCGTCAACTTCAGGTATCTACCACAATCGAGGCAACCACGATACGCACACAAAATGCTATTATGTGCACTCAGAACTTTCAGTGCTCGCCCTTGGTCTTCCGCAGTTTGCTCACGTGACCGTTGTCCAATCAAGCCGGTCAACCTTGGCGTAAGCAGTTTGCACACCTTCATCCGCGGACTCCAGTTCAAACCAGTTTTACTTGCATACACCGCCTGTTGATAGTTCCGTACTTCCGAGATCTTCGTTGACCGGAATAAGAATTCGCCAAAAAAATTAACTGCCGTCAATTTGGATCCTGTGTGTGTCAAAGTATGCTCTGTACAGACAAAATGTACTCGCAGATATGAACCCCAACTAACACAAACATTAGCAGATATACAGAAGGAGTACTAACCAGTCTTCTCAACAGGCCTTATACTGCAGGCTTCTCATTGATGACATTTACGTGTCTATATTTCGAGAGGTTTATACTAAGTTACGTTGCGTTCTAAAATACGTATGAGAAGGTGGGAGATAAAACGGGGAGCTGTAAAGAGAAACATGCGGAATCTCCATCATGCGTCATAAAAGCGGCTGAAATTTGACTTCAGGAGTAAACAGCGGTGCAGAATACCTGAGGTGAGAGAGATCATAGCAGCATCTCTATAGCCTTTCACCGGTAATCTGATCGAAAAATCGATGAAAAACACAGAGGAAACATTTTTCATTAGCGCACACAGGCCTGTCTGTCGCAGGTCACGGTGGTTCTGAGGCTTGTAGCGGCTAAACTGTGTTAGTCGTTTTGAGTTATTTAAAAAACGCGGAATACAAGCTGCAAATATGAAAGTTGGTCAGAGAAAAGGCACCAAAGGACGACGTGCACCATTTATGATCATTTCAGGAAAAATTGCCAGCGATGAGGAAATAACGTAATGTGCCCAATAGTCCCAAGCCTCTGGGCCTGCAAAATGATGGTGCTGTTTTTTTGTCATTCAGTGGGGCTTTACATGGATTTTCGGAAGTGCTTGAATCAAACGCCGAGGGCTCATGTGCCTCACGGTGAAATTTTCTAACGGAGTGAATAGAGGGCTAGCGTTTACACTGATAAGTGACTGCTGCATTCTTAATACTTTGGCGGAGTATACTAAACCTGATTGAAATCGGTGTCCCCTTGAGTGCCACCGAGTCTAGGTTACATTCAGTCCGAAACTATTCTGTTTGACGCAGTTCATTTGACAGGTTAGCAAAGATGAAAAGGGTTCCAGTTAGTCCACTGGGTCGGTGGCATCGGTTTCAGGGGACCTACTGCCGAATGCTTCGAGGGTGTCTCCTTATTACATTGGAATGCGTTCTGTGTAGACTGGTCTCATCATTTTCCAGGATTTCTCAGTTTCCTACCAGGATCCTTTTTTTGATTTTGTCTTAGTGACTGAAGTAGAGGAACGGGGTGTTCTGATATTGAACAAAAGTCTTTTGAAAACACACTATGAAACTCAGCCTTCGTGTGTAAGATCAGATTGCAGTTAGCTGGCTTCCTCTTTGTCAAGACCAACTGCGTTTATAAAATAAGCGCCCTTAATCAGTATCGAGTAGTTCTCTACCCGTGTAACGGTGGGCACTACTGATGATGCATTTGTGAGTAGTATGTGTGTTCTCGTAACTCCACCTTGATCTAATGGAAGGTGGGATTTATTACGGAATTTGTGGAACTACTTTGCAGTTTTAGCTTCCAATGCGTGGTAGTTAATGAGTATCCAGGAGAGTTAAAGAAGACGCGTTGAAAAACAAGACGGATATTCGGTTTTTCAAATCAACGTGCAAATGAACGTTTGACTTTCCTGCCCAATAGTCTGTAACCGTTTATTTGGCGTTTTTCTAATAAACAACTCCGAAACGAAGGGCTTCCCTCATTACATTTGGTGCTGTGACCAGGATAAGGATTAGGATCCCGTGGCCACAACCTTTCGAGGATGGGGATGTGCGGACCTTTCTGGAGGACTTCGGGGATGTCGCGGAGGCGGCCGGATTCGAGACCAACAGGGGTAAGTTGGCGGCGCTGAAGACCCTCCTCAGGGGCCGGGCGATGGCGTCCATGGATGCGGCCAGAAGAAGCCCTCGGAAGATGGACTGGGCAGTCGCGAAGGAAGCTCTTGCAGCGGAGCTCGACACACCAGCCGAACGCCCGTAGGCGATGAGGCGGTTCAAGACGGCCAGGATGGAATCTCTATGCGACCCGACGGTGTCATTCGCCAGGCTTCACCGGTCTTTGCATCGAGCCTTGCCGGGAATGGACGGAGTTTCGCGCTAGCAGTCGCTGTCCGAACAGTTCGTCGAAGGTGTGCAGCCTGCGCTTCGTGCCCAGTTGCGGTTGGCAAGAGCAACTGGCCAGTTGAGTGTGGAGCACCTGGTGCATCTGGCACGGGAATTGGCCGGGGCGCCGCTGGCCTCGTTGCAGTCGCAGAGCAACAGGGATGAATCATCAGTGGAGGACCTGAAGTACATAGTGAAGCAACTTGACGAACAGCTTACAGCCATCAAGACGGAATCGCGGCGCTCGAAAGAGCCGATGCTACAAGTGTGGCATGCCTGACCATCGGAATAATCAATGCTCTCATACCCTTCCACCTGTACACAATAAAACTTTGGACTACTCCTCTTTTCCCGCATGGGTTACGATTAGCGCGGTGACACAGGCTACCATACAAGCCGTTGTCAAAATAGACGGGAACAGCAAGCTGCGCCTGATGGATACGGGAGCAGAGTTATCGCTGAGACGGAGAGGGAACGAAGCTGTATGCAAACCGTGCGCGCTTGCTGTAAGAGCAGTGGGTGGATACCAACTGAAAAGTGACAGATTGTCAATGCACTCAATGTGCCTAGGTGACAGGTCTATTCAGCACGAGTTCCTTATCAGCCCAGACATTGAGCAGACAATTTTGGGAGCAAATGTTCTCAAGGGCACAAAATCCGTGGTTGATCTCAAGCGGGGAAAAATGGTGACCAATTATGGCGCAATCAAGCTTGAAGGTTACCCAAGCACTGCCGTGAACGAGCTGCATGTCCGAAAGCTTCCGTCGTGCAACATGCCGTCAATACAATCCGTGGTAGAGGAATACTCCGAATTGTTCACAGGCGAAGATGATCCGTTTGGCTTCTGCTCGTGGATTGAACACGAAATTCCGCTCTCGTCTGAATGCTTTCGACCTTACGGACCCCGTCCGCTGCCGCTCCATCTACGG
>SJOL01000726.1:39833-52314 GCA_004794785.1 Opisthorchis felineus | reverse complement strand
CAACTCCCCGGTTGTGCTTGTAAAGAAGACAAATGGTAAGTATCGGTTCTGCGTGGATTTTCGGCGTTTGAGCGAACTGACCGTAAATCGGGTTGTAGTTGTCCCTTCGGTGGTGGATATTTTCGATTCCCTCCAGCATTCACGATATTTCACGGTGTTCGACTTGCGTTCCAGGTATTGGCAACTATCTATCAAGGCGGAGGACCGGAAGAAAACGGCGTTCACCGTTGGGGACACCCAATATCAATTTAGACGGATGCTGTTTGGTTTGTCGGGAGCACCATTTACATTCCGGCGCTTGATGCTTCGTTTAACGAAGGGTCTACAGAATGTTGCCGTGTACGGGGATGGTATCGTTGTGTACAGCAATTCGTAACCAGAGTACGTAGTTCATTTGAAGGCCGTATTGAAGCGTATCCAGGAGGCGGGCCTGCGGATAAATGAAGCCAAGACACAGCTCGCTTGGAGTTCAGTGACACTGCTGGGGCATAAAGTGGGTCACGAAGAGGTTAGCCCACTGCCGGAAAAACTGGCAAAGATCGAGGACTGTGCTGCTCCCAATTCCAAGCGATCCCTATGGCAGTTTCTTGGGCGAGCAGCATACTACAGCCGGTTTGTCCAAGAATACAACATGATTGCTGCTCCACTGTACGACTTGCTTGGGCAAAATCGGAAGTTCGAATAGACCAGGGAAGCACACGAGGCTCTCGAACGTGTCAAAGCGCAGATGCTGGATCAGCAACTGACCCTCAAACTGCCCAGGGTCGGAGAGATGTTTACTGTTGCAACGGACGCTAGCGACCGCGGTGTCGGCGCTTTCCTAAAGCAGAGGCATGGAGTTATCGAATGTGCCAGTCGCGTCCTGACTAACGCTGAGCAGAAGTACTCGACTACTGGGAAAGAATGTTTAGCGATCGTCTTGGCCATGGGCAAGTTGAAACCATACCTGCTTGGACAAAGGTTTCATGTCGAGACTGATCAGAAACCCCTGGATTGAATCAGGACCACCAGAGATCCTCGCGGAATGCTCGCGCTCTGGGTACTTCGGTTGCAAGAGTTCGACTTTACGATCCGGCACATGCCAAGGAAGGAGAATCACCTGGCTGATTGGTTGTCGAGACCAGAGGCTAAAGAGGAGACCCCCAGGATCATGACTGGTGCCAATAGCGTCGTCGTCAACCTGGATCCCGGGAGGTTGGTGCAACTCCAACGGCAGGAAGGTTGCAGCTACCTTGTTGGATGGAAGGAATATTGAGAACGGAGACGGAGAAAAGGAATTGGAAGTGTTCCAGAGTCACTTCAATAGGCTGAGTCTGAGTGAAGCTGGAATAATTACCTGGAACGATACTGATTCTGATGTTGTGCTGCCCTTAATACCTTGCGTCTTAAGAAGGAAACTGACCGTCGAATACCACGAAATGGCATCATAATGTGCACCAAGACATAAGACTGACTTCGGCAGAGAGCCTACTGGCCAGGGTTTAGAAGTGAGGTGGTAGATTATGCGGTGTGCTGTAAGCCGTGCCCGCTGATGGAAGGAGATACGACAGGGGTAGCCCATCTCATGGAACCCATTTCTGTATCAGAAATCGGTCTGTGGACGCCATGGGCCCCTTTCCGGTGACAACCGGTGGAAATCAATATTGCGTGATGATGACAGAGCACGTGTCGCGGTCGCTCGAGGCGGCACCCGTGTCAATGCAGCGGGCGGCGACAATCAGCGATTGGTAATGCGTCACATCGTGGCCAATCACGGGGTGCCAAAAATGCTCCTCACGGATCAAGGGCCTTGCTTCGAGAGCGAAGAGTTTAGGAGTTGCTTGGAGAAGCTGGGAATCAGATGGCTACGGACCGCACCATACCACCCGCAAACAAATGGTCTAACCGAGCGCAGTGGCTGAACGATCAAAGAGTGGCTTGCGGCCAGAGGAGGTGATTGGGAAGTGAACCCGCCGATGGGCGTTACTCGCTCATCTGACTTACGTACAGTCAACCACAGACAAGTCCTCGTTCATGCTGATGTACGGTCGACATCCGCGACTTCCAGTGGATCAGGAAATTGGGTTGTGGCGGGCAACATACAAGACCATTCCCCATGGCCGCGAAGGTTAAGTGGAAGGATCATCAGAATCCTGGAAGGAGTGCACTTGGATCGCGGAAGCTGGGCAGTCGATGGCAAAGCCCGTTTGTCGTTACCAACCGCCGGGGGAACGTCTACACAATTCAAGGCGTTCGGGGATCGGAAAGAGTAAAAGCGACTCAGCTTCGGAAATGGCATGATACACCCGAAGAGCTGCTGAACAGACCAGCTGCCGGAGCCGACCTAACGGAGGTAAATGGAAATCGGTGGCATGCAAGCGACCTTTTAGGGGGAAGATGTGTAACGTTGGGTACTACTGATGAAGCATGCGAGTGGTATGTGTTCTCGTAACTCCGCCTTGATCTAATGGAATGTGGGATTTATTACGGAATTTGTGGAACTACTTTGCAGCTTTAGCTTCCAATGCGTGATAGTCAATGGATATCCAGGAGAGTCCAAGAAGACGCGTTAAAGAGCAAGATGGATATTCAGTTTTTCAAAAACAACGTGCAAATGAGAGTTTGACTTTCCTGTCCAATAGTCTGTAACCGTTTAGTTGGCGTTTTTCTAATAAACAACTACGCAGCGGAGGGCCTTCCTCTTTACATCCGTATGTCAGAGTTGTCCCGATTATCAACAGGTAATTCCACAGTACTACACGATTAGCCTGTTGGATTTACTTCATGAAGCACAGGCCAAAATCAAAGTGGCTGTCACTTCAAATGTTCTTCCATGATTATCTCACACTGAAGCGTCGAAATATGATAACAGTAGGGCTTGAAGTCTCATGTGCTCCACAATAATCGACGGAGGGTTGACCAACTAGACAGTCTGTCCATGTCATCTGCAGGGGCGCCGCTCCTATCTATAAAACACAGGAAGTATGAATTTCCCTCAGCAAACTGCGTTGATAAAATGAGCGCTATCAATCGGTATTAAGTAGTTTTTGCCGCTTAATAACTGATTATTCCACAGTACTATCATTGTGCATTCTGATGCATGCGTCACAACAGAATACCTCTCTACCAGATGTCATCCGGGACCTTGATAAAGAGAAAAATTGGCAGTCATTGATGAGCACTTCTGTTTAAGCAGATCCTGAATTTGCAGCTTTTGTAGGTATCACATCGGTTTGACACCAACTTTTTCTATGCCAACCGCTAATTCCAACAATAAACCAAGAAACCTGGTTATCAGCCGTTTTTTAAGGTAAGAGAAGGGGTGTATTTTGGATCACCAAGGTCAAGGTCAGGTCGAAATATCTTTCAGCATTACTCAAAACCATCTGGTAATCGCAGTCGGTTTCTGCAGTATTCTCATCCTTTGTCGATGCATTTCCTCCTCGCACGTCATCTAGAGTATTTCTAGGGGCCCTTGTTGAAATCACACATTTGCCGGTGTGGTTAGGGTGATACTCACGCACATTTCAGAGGGAATGAATATCTACACTGGCTATATTGGGCGCTTTACGTGGCTAAAAATTTAAACCTCCCGCCTCGAAGATTCATCCATGGGACAAAAAGCTGAAATCTATCATCACCTGCTTACGATCTCATTTCGGTACTTCTATGTATCTCAGACCAAATCACCAAGGAGGTTGTACGGGTTTGCGGGACTCGTAGAACTTGCTCGCAAAAGTTTTGTCCTCATTCGGAGAGCCGTCAGCAGTGCGCAGATAAGTATGCACTTCAGCTGTGCCTAGCTGCGTTTACATAGTCTTCTGAATAACACAGTTTTCCCCTCATGTGTTTGTTTAATTAGTGTATACCTTCCTGGCATTCTATTGGCCCGACCGTGAATTACGCTGCGCTGTGTTCTGTATGTCTCATGTTCAATTGGTTGGTCGTTTGAATGGCTGCTTGGAATGGAACTGAGATATTCGTGAATGCTGGTCCTCGAGTATTAATCTTGCTGCTTTAAGCTTTTCCAGCGGAAAGCCCCTGAACTCTCATGTGTCCAAATGGGAATGATATTTGTGGCAATCTGTTGGTATATCCTAATTATTGGCTTATCCAACGTGGAGCTACACAGTTGCTGACATTAAAACGGGTCACAATTGTACAGCAGTTCATTTGGGGCTTGGACAACCAAAGAATCGTCAGTCAGGTTATTAGCTGTAAACATTTTGTAACTAAACTACCTTAATTTTCCGCAAAGTTGACCGGAACATTTTGGAGAAGTTCTGGTGCAGTATGTGATCGGACCAATATGGACGGTCTGGGGATCTAACGTAATGTTAAGTCGCGTGACTTCAATCTAATTCATGTATCAGTGGATGAATTTGTGAAACAGCAAATCTTGGAGTTCGAGAAAATGGCTTCCGCTTACGGTCTGTGAATTTGTGATCCGGCGTCTTCCCATTCTGCTACCTTTGTGTCGGTAGTCAGTGGTGAAATTTTACATCTAAGTTGATTGAACAAGCTTAGCAGATATTAGTTGTCGTTGTATACCACCCCTATCCACAGTAACTCTAACGATACCTGATGGTTTGCAGCTCAAGAATTTCTGACTTTTGTTGTATTTTGTAGCTAGATTGGTGACAACAAATTTTAGACGAGAGTTTGACTGAGGGCAATATCATAAGTATATTTACGATTCAGTAACCCACGGGGGCAATCTTTTACCCATCTACGGTACAATCCGGCTATTGTTCCCCATCAAAAAAGCAAGAGGGCAAAGTATATTTCGATAGGGAGTTCTAGAAAATCGGATTGTCAGGGGAGCTCGCACTTTTTTTAAAAGTAGGAAGACGGGTTTATCACTAACTGGAACATTCCAGTTGGAGGTTATGGAATGAAACGACCAAGAGTAGTTTCTCCCGGACGAACTATGGTGTGGTTGGCCCCGTGACTAGACATTAAATTTTATTGGCTAATTGGCGTTCGTTTCTTGCAATCTCCTTGCCGAAAACCACAGTATTGACACAACTAGAATTGCTGAAGATTTTTTAAGAAGTACACTTTGTAATATGAACTAGACAGCTTGTAAGCTTTTCTGAAATTTTGCCTAACTGTTGGCCCGAAGAGGCAACAGTTAGCCATGGCAAATTATTGAATCGGCCAGCATGGACACAAACAATTTTGCGATGTTAAGATTCGAGGGATCTGAAATAAATTGCAACGTCTTTACTTTGTAGGGCAAGGTGACGGCAGTATAATAGCTTAAGATAAAGTCAACTTTCACAAAGCGGTGTTAGCATGAACTCACCTGTTTCGCTCATAAGGGTTTTACCCTCTGAAAAAAGAATTTACAGATGTTGACCAGATAATTTGCGAACAAGAAAATCATAAAAGTAATATTCATATGAGGTACGTTGAATATCATATCAAAGATAAAGCGGTGTGGAAATGCGAGTGCCGGGATAATTCCGTCCAATTGAGTTTCAGATTGAACACAAGGTTGATGAAAACTTGTAGACAGTGGCAGGTTTATTGGCTCCAGGAAGAACAAACTGGTAGTGGCCTTTTAAGGATTCTCCATCAACCTTGCGAGAAATTTCTTATATCTTGACAACGTACTGCAATACCTCGAGACATGAGAGCCCCCTAGAGCACATTCAGTTCCAGAAGACCACCATAGATCAAAACTACGTTTGGATACAGTTGAGCCGTTCTTGAAAAACCAAATTAGCGTGCAAATGACATAAAATGGGGAAGCATTCATCCGTTTGGTAGACCTGAGGGATTTGCAAATCGCCATTGTGTCATGCACGCCACCATTGTAAAATAATTGGGTTGAAAGACTACATATCCTCACTTTGGTTTCTGTCAGATTGGCCGTTACATTAAAAATTGTTGTGAAGGTTAGAAAGAAATGGGCAATACATCAACTGTGCCAATTTTGTGTCTTCGCAGCAGAAGTAAATCTGATTTCGCCCACGGTGGTTCAGTCATTTGGTTGGATTCATGCCAATAACCACGTCAAAATTACGCCTCTCTCTCGGGCGTTGTCTAAATTCCTATGGCGGAATCCCTCAAGGTTATCACCATTGCATTTACAAGCCGTGGTGCGCAAGTGGAAGCACAGCGTTTATATATGTACATACAGATGTTGAATACATACCCCATAAATACATACGTAAATGTATTCTGTAGACAAACGAACCATGATGCACCGGGATACATACATAAATTCTCCTGAAACAAACACGGTTAATCAAGACTCTCCCGCACAGCTGGTCGCTTGTTCAGCAGGGCAGAAAAAATGGACCCAAAGGTCAAACGCCAGGGGTAGGGAAATACATAATGATATTGGAACTTGAGTTACATCAGGTGGAATCGTTCTTTTTACATTCGTTGTTCGCGCTTGTGCCCCCTCTCTTTCGTGCATAAACATCAATCGTACCAGCTAGTCGGTGGCAGTATGAAACAACTGGCCAACATCAACTGCTCAAGAATTCAGCCTGACGTGTGTAAATAGGAGGCAGTATCGGCCAACCACTTCGACCCCATTGGTTTACACAACCTTTCACTCTCATATAGTTGTTTAATATATGAAAAATTGAAGAGCTTACTTTCGAAACAACGGGGTATGCGATATTCAAAATGACCATCGACTAACTTGTAAAAGACTTATTTTCTTCCATCAACACTAATTCGTTGTGTGTAAAAGGCCTTTCTCGACATTTTGTTACACTCACCTGGAATACCTGTTACGCAGGGATAGAAAAATTACTTTTGGCCGTACTATTAACATGCCGTGATAGAAGCTGATACTTTCCACAAAAACTGCTGGTGTAAATTATCTAGTGCTTACTGAGTTGACTTTTAATTTGGTTTGAATTCCCCTGTGATAGGATGAGCGTGCTTTATTAAGGTTTCATGAAAATAGGTAACAAGCTACGCCCGCGTAGGATGAGATGAAATCCCGATTCGAATCACCGAAAACAGGCTGACATTAAAATGACGACGAAGGCCTAAATACTGCCGGAATGCTGAAACCGGATTAAAAGAGACGGGATATCTAGGTTGTGTTGGACTCACGGACGTTCAGGTTAGCTTCGCACACACTAACCACTACTCCTTCCTGGCTCGGGCCGCCAAATGTGCGCAATATGTTTTGAAATATTTAACCACGAGTTTGAGTGTGCCCTGTATTTCAAGCGACCAAGTTGCACAATCACAAGTGTGCGCCGGCTATATTTCTTTTCAGATGTGGGAATCATTGCCATCATCATTATTAACAAAAGTATTCAATATTACTGCCCCTCTGCCGTGCTAGCATGCTTTACTTGAGAGTCCTATTGCGAAGAAAATAATAAGAGCGGATGAGGAACGGACATATTCTTAGTCTACCATAATCGTCCTGAGAGGCCTATACCCATAGAAAATCATTCAGGCACTCTGATTAGAAATTGCCAACCAAAACGCTCTGGACCTTGATTGGCAGCGATATCATGAAGCGTCCATAGCCCGGGCGTTCAAAGATCATGAGACCTCCATTTCGGAAGGCGAGCAACACCGACAGCACCAATAAGGTTCTACATTTCTATCATACCCGTATATCAGGTAAAAAGTTGAGTGCCGCTCCAGTACCGCCAACTGGAGTTGGGTACAAAAGCAGCATTCTCTTCGGCTACTAATGGTTCGGCGTGCGCAGTACATGGCCTGAACACCGTGGCTCCTTGTTTTGGATACGTTAATTGATGGATGTCTCCTTTGCTCTAGCCACTACGAGCTTTCTAATCGCCCCGTTACGGACTCGCCGACTCCACCCCGCACGAGCCATGGTTCTGAGACAACGTCTGAAGATCTCTCAATTCCGCCAATTAAACCGTTTAAGGCACATCCGCATAACATATTAGCTCGTAAGTTGGCCTGATACACACGTCCTTTGAGATTCAGGGGTAAACTGCTTTGATGCTATAGGTGTTTTAAATTAACGAAAATGACCCGAGCCTTAGAGATTCATACATGAACATATTTTGCCGCAACAGAACCGGATGTAAAACCACTTCCAAGATGCATTGAGTAACCAACAACTTTGAGTGACTCCCTCAAGGTTGTAAGAGGCGTGTCCACGGAGCATGACTTCAAACGTGTCGGGCGAAAAGCGCATAATGGAGGACGAGATGACTGGAAAGTTCACTCAGAAATAAGTTCACCTTCATATTCTCTTCGAAGACAAGATCATTGTAGTCCACGTACTTCAGATGAATAAGGTTTTTGTCAGCAGCTATTTGAACCACCAGCGTTTGTCTCATCATTTCATTGATTGAGAAAATTAATTAGGAATAGAAAGAGCGAGCACCCGTAGCGAACAGCGCTTTGTGTACGAGAGCTTTTAGAAAGCTCTCAGTATACTCTCATTCGCCCGGAAGTTTGAGAATATCATAAGCGTACAATGTTCACAAACGTCCGGCGCATGTTTTGTTGGGCAAGCGTATCAAAATTCAACTGAGTCTGTTGCGTCTTGGTAATTCAGAAACACCAAAATTATGGATCCTGTGTACGTATGGTGATGTTGAAGCACCTTATGGTGTGTGAAGATTTGGTCATACCATGTCGGAATCTGACTTGCTGCTATCGAGTCAACTTTCAGCGACCCGGGGTAAGGCGACAAGTGGCTGGTGACAAAAAGACATACGGCTGGAATGAAACTGATCCTCCGATGGTGGTCGCACTCACCATGGGCCCCTTCTCTGAAATTGGATGCCATCATCTACTTTGCCCATTTCTCTCGAACAGTTTCCTTTTCCCATCAGCAGGCAAATAGCCCGGAAAATCCATGAGTAAGGAAACCACTGATGTTGAACAATGCAGAAGCCCGGTCATCCGGACTAGGAGCTTGGTAGCAGTCGAGAGAAGATATGCAGTTACAAACTTCAGAGGTTTCCAAGTTGACCGTCACATGAGTTTCAGGATTAAAATGAATGGCAGCGCTTGGACCAGTGGTTAGGGGATCTACTTATATTACAGATTGTAGTGTCGCACTAATCCTTGGTACTTATGGTGGACTGGTTACACTGATCAACTGAAGCAATTTTCGGGCAATTTTGACTTGCTGGGCCCCTCCTCTTTTCTTGGATTTTCGCGTTCACTAGGCTCCACAGTCGCCGCGCAAGCTGGCTTCCTTTCGAAGTCTTATAATCAGTCAGACCAAATAATCTCATGGACCAAAATGAATATTTCCCCGAGTTTTAAATTGTGTCACTGTTCTCTTTGATACTCATTTTCAGAGCGGACCCGTTAGCGCCGTATCACAGGCAAAACTTCCGACAAGGTGCAAAGCCTTGGCAACACCATTCCAGCACAAATTTGCATCCCGTGGTGGAGCAATTGGAAGAGATTCCACAAAACGATTCTCATATCTTCGAATGATATCAGAATTTGCGAGCTTCTCATTGGGCAAACAATTTGCTTGCACCTTATACAGCCCTACGAAACGAACAAGAACAGATTCAGTACGAGAGTGTGGTCACAATTCCCAAATGTGTCCCCGAATGACTGGCAGCCATATGTTGATCTATGCCATTGGTAACTGATGGCGGTATGATCAATTTCGGTTTTTTGGTGGCCTGCTTTTGGAAGACACAATTCAGCCAAAAAACTTCGGGCACATCTTAGGTTAGAATAACATGAACTATGAACCCTTGTTTGAAAGCTGGTCTCGTCTTTGCTTCGGAAGTTCTTCGAGAGCTGCCCACAATGATATTTGGATGCTTCCTGCAAAAAACAACACGTTTAATACCTTTGCGGTTAAGCAGAACTCAATAAACAAACCACTAGGCAATTGCCCACGTGTGTTAGTTTCGAGTTTGATGATATTTGCTTGGTGACCGACTTGATCGGGAGGAGCCTGCAGACAAGCCTTGGCCGAGTAGGACAACGTTAGCGGCATGTTTAAGTTATGCATTCAAAATGCATTACCTCATTTAGACTACGGCAGATTTCCTTAATGCCTCCGCGTCGCTCTCTTGAACTCAGGCCTTCCTTGGAAAGCAATATTCTCTGATGAATACCAGCAGCTCGGCTGGTACATGATCAGTGTGAGTGACATTCCAGAATGACACAAAATGGATGGAATCGAACGCTGTGCAAAGTCCAGCGAAGTATGAAATAGTTTGCCGCTGGCATTTGGCCCAAGGTTCTGAAAATTGACGTGGGTAACTTCCTTTTTCACCGTCTCGTCTTCTAATCCGAGAACTTAATTAATTTGATCACTTTGGAGCATTTCGTACTTTGGAAGATCGCTCATGTATTTTGCTATATGTGTGCAGGCTCTATATTATTCGGACACTGGGTATCCGGTCACTAATTCAATATTATCGCTCTCGAAGATCAGTATATCGTACGTATGTAATCAGTGTTAGACTAGAGGTCGGTAGCGGAATTCATGCAGACGCACAGTCTAGCGTAGAGAGAGCGAGGTTTGTATGCACACTGTAGCAATAGTTTGGAAAGTCCGTGAATGGACATGTCAGCCACGAAGTTAGTGCCAGATAAGCCGCATGAAATTTTTTCCTTAATAATTCCAAATGTTTCTACTGCGGTTACTGATGCAACACTTGGGTTTGCCGACCATGACTTAGGTCACCTGTCTCTAAGTCCTCTACCGTTAACATGAAAAATTGAAGGCATCCCCGGTTTCAAACACAGGGTCTTCCAAATCCAAGCTCGTTTGCCCCGTTCTTCTAATAGATTTATGATAGATTTGTGAGCCAATTATCCCTTAACAGCCTCTCAGCGGTCTTATAATCGCACGGGAATGATGATACACTGTCAAGCCAAACTAGAATAATCCGGCGACTAGTACAAAGATAATAAAATTGTTATACTTGTTTACGGGCTGATATAAACTGCGAACTAGAAACACAAAAAATGGGGGCTATCAAAATTTGTGATGCTACGGAAATGACAA
Source organism: Opisthorchis felineus (assembly GCA_004794785.1). NCBI lineage: Eukaryota > Metazoa > Platyhelminthes > Trematoda > Opisthorchiida > Opisthorchiidae > Opisthorchis > Opisthorchis felineus. Next base: position 41,375 of record SJOL01000726.1, on the reverse strand, counting down.
CCTTCGAGAGCTGAGTCCAAACAATCCAGGTCATATATGCGGGCTGACTAGGCAACCCAGCTGCAAAGTGCAAACATCGTGAATCGCATTTAGGCTTTTTGCTTCCCTCAATAGTCTTTAGCGCACTGCACCAGAAAGGAAACACTGAACTGGGCGTACTTTGCGTGCGTTCGTCCTAGCAACATGAAGTTCACACGAAAGCAAAAGGTCAAGCTCACTTGTAATTACTGAAAAAATAACGCGTTTGTTTTGATAAAACCGACACTTTGACAAAACCGGTATAAATTATTTTTCTCAAAAATGTAATGATCCAAATAAAAAGTGTGACGTTCACGTCACTCTTGTATGGACAGTAGCCCTCCTCTCCTGGCTGAATCTTTCTGATGGGTGAACACCAAACAGACGGGCATTAGACTCGGGTTTCTCTCGCCGCTTCAGGCTTTGAACTCCATACACTTGACTTGTCAGGCGAATCTTTTATCATTTAGCCAACAGCGTATTCTGAGCGCACCTGAACTGTCACTCCTGAACAGACGATTGTGCTCATTCTTGAGTGGCCAAACAGATAACATCGCTGAAAATAAATACGTTCGTCCGTTCAGACTTGATGAGCCAGGAGCGACCAGATCGCGCTGTTTGTGTAGTGGTAGCATCCGCATCTCCTATGTCAGAATTGCGGTATTGAGTACCTGAACTGGAGAAGAATACCGAATAATAATTATTTAGCTATACCATTTTCGATGTGTATCCGATGCGCGAAAATGCTGAGCTTTGGTTCGAACCACGGACTGGTGATTAAAGTTGCGCCCTAACCACTGAGCCATCTCAAGTTCGAGGCCAAGCATATGCACCATTGACGAAGTCTGATGAAAGCAAACATCAAGTCCGTTGCTAACAGCATCTGATGTGAACTAATCAGAATAGCAGCATCAGCAGGGCTGGATGGCAGTTCAGACGCTAAGGCTGTGGATGTCAGCAGACACCTACAGCTGACAGTGCCATATACCTGAAAACGGACAAGTCATTCGCTTTCATTTGTACTAACTCTTGGGTGAATGAAACAGAAGACAACTGATAAGTGGTTTATTTAATGCATACGCGCACAGTTGTTTGGTCAGGGGATTGACCGGTTTAATGTTCTGTGGCTTTTTTATCCTAATATATTATCCTAAATATGTGGAAGTCTCCATTTACAAACAGAAGGCATCAAACGAGCCGCCGTTATTGTTGGTGAGTGTTTTAGCACCCTGCTCTCCTACTGTGTTCAAGTGACTTTCGGGATGCTGACGTACATTTCGCATGCGATACTTTACAGCACATGATTAACAGTCGCCTCGGGAACAAAGTAAATTAACGGAAGCCTGCAAATGATACGAACAGCTTAATATCTCCTGCTCTAACTAAAATTAATAAGACCAGTTTTGCAGGATAGCTGCTTCAATGAGTTTAGTCTGTAACTGATACGTAAGTTAGGTGGGTAATTTTAGGGTTGGAATCAGTTTGATCAGAGCTGCGCGCGCAATGGACATATTTTTCGGCATC
>SJOL01000726.1:7613-35087 GCA_004794785.1 Opisthorchis felineus | reverse complement strand
GGCCAAGCCTAGAGAGGAGCGGGAGAGATACCGTGGTTTGAACTGGTTTGAACCAGTGTTCATTCGTTCGAAAATTTTGCACCCTAACCTTGATCAATCCTCTTAAACTTTGGTTCAGAAGATTTGCGTTTCTGGTACATGTCCAGGTGGGGACTTACCGGTCGGATCTGTCATAGACAAAACAGTACCAAAAACTCATCATCACCAAACGGCTTCTCATTTGTAGCATTTCAAGCTTTTATCGTTAAGAGCAATCGTACTTGCACACCATATATTGCAGTATCATCACCGGTGCTCAGTGAGTTAGGCGATTGTCCGATAGGTAGAGAGCACGCCAATAGGGGTCCTTGTAAGTTTAATTAAACTGTAACTTAAACGATGAAGTTTTTCGTTGCCTATACTGCAGAGTCTCCCTGGACTTGTGAGGTAGAGCGGCTTAAACACAACATTGAACCTGCCCCATACAATCGCATTTTTAATTTTATATTCCCATAGACAGTATAATTACAAAAATTCTACTGATAAAACAGAGGTGGCATGTGCCGCTGGGTAGCTGTTGGTTGAGAGCTTGATGACTTGTCACGTTGCTGTAGCAATGGTCCGTAAATCTTGCCTGACTAGGTTAAATTCATCAGTTTTTCTAACGTGGATACCACTTGGTTTGAGGCAAAAAAACGGGTTACAAGCCTACCTGGTAATCATGTCCGACTGCATCTTTTGCGTTCATTCTAATGGCAATTTAAGCTACCCAACAAATTTGGTGGTCACTCTCGGCTAGTTGGTTACTCTCTCTGTCTGGTTCAAATGTAAAAAGGTGGGTTTTAGATCATACTGAAGCATTAACCACCTGGTATCCTATGATGTTCTTTCACGGGTTCATTTCTGAGGTAACGTTCATTGATAGCCCACCCGTAATAACAACAAGGGGAACAAACTCCCAAAAGACCTTCAGGCCCCAAACTTCACTGCACTCAAACCTGGTATCTACCGATTGATAGGGGAGGCCCACAGTGGGTACAAATACGCCAGTAAATCCCGATTTACCCGTTGCAGCTTTCGAAAAACATTTCAGTTTCTGTCCCACTACCGCAGTGAGCTGTTTTTGCAGGGTCTGCTGCTGAGGTTTGTAGCCCTGTTACAGTGCTTTGGTTTGAAAAAAAGAATTCATCATGTGGTAGTCGACTTTGTTGGTTTCTGATAAAAGCAGGACTTTAGACTCACTATTTTCATCTGAAATTTAAAACACGCCAGTTTTAATAAGTCAGTCTGCCCTGAGGGATCAAATTCACATTCAAGCGCTATCGAATTTAATCCTTGTTAAACTAGCACTCGTTTCCTAAGGTGACTCGTAATATTCTCAAATTATGCTAGCAAGCGGATAATATGGGATAATACGGTGTTTCCGCGATATGATGCCTGAAACAGCAGTAGCTCTACTCGTGAATACTTAGGCTGCACATTGGTGGTTATATATTAACTGCTCAGTCAAGGGGGAAGAAACGGAGGGTTGAGGTTTTTGAAGCTAGCTGAAATTCGTCCAGTTTGATGGGCCTATCTTATACACAACCCGTATATTAAAAGATCAAGCGATCGGACGCCATAATCTTTGTCTCACTACATAGTTTGCATGTATGTGCTCTGCGTTATGAAGAGATTGAAACTTAGTGGTGTGACGGTTCCTGTGACCGCGATCTATTGAAATGTACTGTGGGGTGCAAGTGCGCCACTTGTAGTTTCTCATACAAAGTTGGTCAATGGTAAGTTAACTGACCACAATTGTCACGTGACCTTCGTGTTTGGGGTTTTAAACTTGCGTGGAGACTTATTCTGAAAATCAGCAGTGCTCCTGCACTTCCCGCCAAATAACGCTGCCTTGTGATCAGAATTTTGTGCTAAAAGTTTTTTCCGAAAACTAACAGTTCACTGTCCGGTTGCCCAAGCAGTATCCAAGCCCAGATACATCAACGAATTTTACGACAGCAGCGCATCAGTGTCGATGTCGATGATGTCGATGGTGATGATGGATGCGTGTCGAGCCTTACCTATCATAGAATGAATGATGGACAGTTCTCGCTACAATTTACACCATAGTGTCATCTGGTCATTTATACGGATTACTTGGTCCGTTAGTTAAAGATTCTGGGTTAGGTTACTGGGTTACTGGTGCATTTTGTTTGTAAACGCCGGGTATTTTGTGTGCAAATTATTTTGTTTTATATTGCTGAATGGATTTTATTTTTACTTTTCGATTTTTGTTTTTTTGCGCACGTCCTGTCGAAATAATCTTTATTGTCAGGTCTACAGCATTGCTAAATGTGACCGAGAATAACCACTTGCGAAACCTCGAGCTGAAATAATGGTGCTAACTTGTCATGTGTTTGTGTCTACAGTACATCATATAATGCAAGCCTCCCGAAAACATTTCACACACACTGGGGGTTTCTAATCGAAATGATAAATACGGGCAATTTGGACCTTCTGATGATTTTACGACAACCATCACCTGTTCTCTCGACAATCCTATTTTATCAAATTTAATACAGAAACAAGGGATTTAGGTGAATGTATATTTGGATCAGAGGAAATAAAATTCTGGGAAGACCGTTTGCACGCCCCCATATTCGGCCCAATTCGAAACGAAGGTTCTTTATTCAGATGGATTTTGGGAGATCTGCGGATGGGTCACTCGCAATATTGACTTTACCTGTACACTTCTAGTAGTGCAGCCCTCTTCCGTATCAGCGGAACAATATCAATTTCGCATGAGCGGGTTGCATGAAGTTTCAAACTATTCTCCCATGCCGATCCCCCGTTGGACGTGAACTGGTGGTGTAGACTCGAATGTTTCACGGTCCATATTTGTTCCACGGAAGGGTGACAGGTCCAACGGCGTCTCATTGTTCGAGACCCTGACAGTTCTTCCGGTCAAATACTGTAACCTTACCTCCCAGGAACGAGATGTATTTTGCAAACGGATGGTGCTAATCCTCAGTACGCTAGAGAAGTGCGAAAGATTAGACGCCTATTTCACCAAGCATTAGATTAGGCGAGGCACTCTAGATGAATGCCCACGAAGATGTGACTTCAACCCATTTCTTCCCAAAAATGCAATGCCTGCGAGCAGACCGAAGACAACTCATCATATTTAAGTTAGGATTAATCACAGAAATAAAGTTTACAGAAGTTTGGGGCTTACTTATAAAAAATTCAGGACTACGGCCAACATTTCGGGCACCTCCAGTACAATTTTTACTATAGAACTTCGTTACAAAATCCTGCTTTCGCAGTGAAGCAAACAAAACATGCTGCATTTTTCTAATCTGGCATAAAGAGTGCTTTCTGAAGCATCCTCACTGATGGTCCGGTATATAGGCGGCTTAGAGATAGAAGTGTATCATGGTATCCTGCAAAGCATAAATTTGCTGTCTTTTGTTTTTATCGAGGTGTGGTTCTATATTGTCAGATATCCACTGTTTGGATGAGCGTGCCCAATTCAAGTCATACTACGGGCAAGAATTCTAGATACGCATGCGAAGCAAAACATGTGTCGATACTCATGGGAGAACAGTGGGGAAAAATTAAACTAAACATTTCACGTATGTTCTCAAGTCTACATGGGGTCATAACAGTGTACGGGGAAGGTCAGCCGACGATCACGAGGCTTCCTCAATGGGATGGCGTCTGCCCTATCAGAAATCGGTGAAATCAGAAACTGAAGGCTGTTGCGCAAACAACCTTGCACCTTTTAGATCACTCTCAGTCACATCTCATATGCCAGACATCGTTCATGAATGATGTTTGCTGTCGTCACTGCTTGGCGACTTCCACACTTCCTGGTCCTCTCACTTTCTAAGTCAGTCTTGTGGCTGGTCACCTGGCAATTGCCTGGAATTCGTTTTGGTTCCGGTTAAAACGATGTGTTGTTTCATGTACGTTTGCGTTACGTTTTACGTGATTTTGATGCAATCGTGCTGCAGAGCACCTGCTAGTTTCATGGATGAAGACCTGTGCAAAATATATTTCGATTGTCAGCCAAAAATCGTCACGCACCGTGCGTCCTTGTCAAATTTTCGATATAATCCACCAATTCCTGCTTTACTAGACCGTGTGCGGATCTGCATGAGTTATATTCGTGAGATGAGGTTTTTGTTGACAGAATATCACAGATGCTTATATGTATATGGTCGGGCGCCGATGGTGTTCTCTGATTGTGATCACGGACAGCCCTTCCACGTGACGGTTAAGGCTCACATGTACAGCTTGCCCATTATTTATATGGATCATATATATCTCCTGAAAGACCAGCAGGCGCAAGAATACAACGTGCAGTTAGGCGTCACTGCACAGGACACAAACGAGAAGTCAAGGCGAAGTTCCGCCGACCATGCCGGCCGTCGAGCGCATAGTATGGTAGCCTTTAACTAGGTGGCCTACTCACTCATCCCTCATATTCCACTGTGCTGGAGCTAGACATCATCCACATGGATGCTGAAGACGTTTCGATCGCCTACGACCCGCATGAAAATTCCTCAGGTGCATTCGGTAGGCGCAGGGCCCAGTTTCCGAAGAAAATTGCCTTCAGTTTGAACAACGAATTGCACGTTACTGAAGAACCAAGCTTACTCGAAACTTTAGTCACAAATACGTACATTTCACCGAGTACACATTCATTGTTTGTGTGTATGCAGACACTTTTCCGTCGGTGCCCGTTAGTTTGGCGGTACATTTTGAGGCAAACGTGGCATAGCTTTCTCAGGATTTTCATGTACAGAAGACATGTACAGGAAAGCATACTGCAAAAACGATGCTCAGCGATAACTTACCAAGTTTCCCTATATAAGCGAAAATTCGATCGTATATGAAAAAAGAATATATACGAATCATTTGTGGTAATTCCCTTTATCCGATCAAATGCTCGTAAAGAAGTCACATTTCATGATCATGACAGCTTAACAGCTAGATCCTTTTTTGTGGGGCAAATGTAATATGTGGGCCCGCATGGCATTTATAACGAACCGCAACTTGAGGTGACATTCTGCACCTCGGTATAGAGTGGACATTAGTGAGGGCTTTGTGTGGCTTACCTGTTAGCACATTGTGGGAAAAATACCATTATATTTGTGACTATCGGGAAAGCATTCCGAAGTTCACCCGCCATTTCTCCGTCAAAGCCGACTTATTTCGGAAGATGGCAAGATGTGGGCCACAAGAGTGAAAGCGGGGGAAGAATGTCCGCCTGACAACAGTTATAAGAGGGAACGTTAAAACTGTATAGCACTAGGTTGTGCAGACACATATAACGAACACAAGCACTTTTGCCTTAGCCATTCAGCGTGGAACTAAGCGAGTGCTAGCAGAAAGAAATTAAACACTTTGAAACTGGTGTGAGATTTGTTTAGTTTTACTCGAGATTTCACCGCTTCAGTGAAGCTAACCTGCACTAAAACTCGATAAGCACCGTACGGCTGTTTTTCATCCTTGTTGGGAATCATCAGCAGGGTGCATCTCATGAAGCTCAAATTTCTTCGAAATCACAACCTTTTGGCCAATGTTTAAAAAGTTGAATGTTCGGCTACGACCGGGCACTAAGCGTTGTGATTAATTCTCACAGGACATACAGCAACTCAACCTTCAATCAAGAAATCCACATCAAATGGTCGCATATTTACTAGTTGATTCACTGACGACTTCTAAGAGGAAAGCAAAACTCCGTCCTCCCAAAAGCTTAGTCTAAATTGATGGATGTGTCGGGGGATCTGGTAATTATCGATAGAGATTTATCATAGTCATTGAAGCTAATCCATGCTGAAAATTAGGCTTTTAACCATAGACACTCTTGACTGACTGCACGAAGTATCTATTGAATGATCCGTTTTTGCTCGCACGGGGTGGTGAATTCTCCACTGTTTAAGCCTACACATTGTGGCCCTATTTTCATGTTCACGCTGGTTCTTATCGAATAAACTATCTAAATGCTAAAGTTCTCTACTCCGTGCACCCATGAAAACCGCTGACCGGTGCCATGACCTATTACCTTGTAAAGAAACCTTAGCTCTTCGAACCTCTAAGCTATTCTCTTGGCTTTTCGTAGCCCAAGTGTTCCGTTATAATGAATGCGGCTGTATGAAATAAACCGTCCTCCCTCGAATGCCTCGACCGCGTAGCTTGACTCTGCCCAAGATCTAGATCAGGACCGTCCAACACAAATACGAATCCCTGAACTGGGGTACGAAACACGCATTCTCACTCAATGCACAACCATTGGGTATTGCCACGCTGCACACTGCTGACCATCAGCGACATCAATCGACTTGCCAGGGTCGTTTGAAATCGTGCACAAAATATACGAATGATTCAAGTAGGCGACTGAGTACCATGAACATATAGACTGATACGCATTATTTATAATGGTCACAATTGTCATTTACAATAATTATCCGATAAGGTAGTATAAGGCGGTTATACGAAATCGCACTGATTCAAGAATGCTCTCGGATACTCACGAATGACGTTTGCTATACCTGAAGTCGGTTTTGAAAAAATCACCGGTTAAACTATAGCTCAATGAATTATGAACTCATCAGTTACATATGACCACTTGTGAGCACGGTCGTGATTTACAAAATTCACGTTCTCTTCTTGACCGCCTGACCAGTCACGCATCAATAACGAGAGCCCAGATTTGTTGGACTGAGAAATGTTTTGCCTCATGGTAGAACTTCGTCGTATTGAGCCCGTTTACACCTGAAAATTTTTCTAACCGAACGTGCGATAGGACTCAGGTGAAAACAACCTGGAAAAAGAGGCTTCACTCGTAAGCATTCCTGGAAGATTGAAGACGAGTCCAAAGTTTATCCAATTCTCCGGGGTCTCTCCGCATAACAGAACATTTTGTTTACAGGCAAATAAGCAAAGTGAATCTGTGAGGAATGTAACACTTCTAGGGACGCAATGAACATGGTCAGGCATTCGTCTGATAATTGATTAACTCCCTGACGATAATTTAATAAGTCAAACGTGAAAAAGGAAGACCACCACAAAGGGACATCTCACGCTTCAATTGATACCATATTCTAGATATTGTAGTATATTCAGTTAAAGTGGACATCCTGAACGAGAAATCCAGTTACATTCATTTGAGTCTCTGGTATTAACCAAATTTGTATGAAAAGTGTGCTGTCAAAATCTGCCAGAATCGGGTTAAAATAAAGCATACGTTTGACGGCAACTCAGGTGCTGCGTATACATGATGGACCCAAAGAAAAGCGAAACCTAACTCTCATATACTCCTATACTCTGCAGTTGCTTAGCGTAAGCCGCAAGTTATTTCCGCGACCGGACTGTCCGTATCTGAGCGGCAACCAGTCACCAGCATGAAAAGCCATCGTAAACCTCGGCTTCAGATGCGGCTCGCCCGAAAATTCTTATGAACACTCGGGTGCTCCTGACGTGCTGTTCATCGCGCATTTCGTTGTGATTTTTTCTGGACTGTTTCAGCTCAACAGTACTTAGTCACTGAATGACAGGTCATGCTTGAAGCATCTCCGCTTTTTGCCTTTTAAGATCCAACACAACAGATTACCCTCAGGAAAGCAACTAAAGACGCACGGCTGTCCCATGGAGTCTGTGTTAGTGACTAGCATTATGTTCTGCCTTATGTCCACATAGTTCGTATCATTTACGTACAACTTTGAGCACCTGTAAAAATATATTTATCGTCGTCAAATGATTTCGAAACGAATGGCAGCATTGAGAGAGTACTGCGAGTAATGGGAGTAATATTATCTTGTGAGCATTAGTAAGTATCAGTAAGTAGTACATCATGTTTGGTAGCGTATTATATTCAGTCATAATAATAGTTGGAGTTTGAACGTAAGACCAAAATATACACAGTGAGCGAAATGTGTAAACATCAGATTAGTTGGCAAAAATTTGCTTACCAGAGACGAAGTCGGGTGAGGCTAAACGGGAAATTTTTGAAATAATTTTAGCCAGAGCGCTTGAAAAGCATGATGACGTTTGGCTGAACGTTAGCTTAACAGCTAAGCATACAAGTTACTATAGGTTACCCTGGATAAACATTTTATCTTTCCTCTCAGGACGAATGAGCAAACCATCTGTGGAACGTTGACCTGAGATCGGCCGATTTTGCTTGAGTAAGTCGCTCCACTCCACCTGCGAAAATATGACCACGGTGGCAAGTTGCCACGATCGCTCGGCGGAAATGCGGAGGATCACATTCAAAACGCGATGGAAGTATCTGTCAGTTTTAACACCTTTTCGGTGCTTAACGGCCACACCACCCGAGGAAGAACTGCAACTGGGGTAACGCCCGGTTACCAAAGTATAGACAGGAACAATTGATTTTCCGGGGTTGGGCCTCCCAGTAAGTAATTTGGCGCGTCTAGTCATCTCGCCTCTACGTAAAGGTTGAATTCCTTAATATATTCTGTAATACACAATTAACTACACTGTACCCTTTGTAATGTACACATGCGTTGAGCAGCTTGTTGCTGTGGGTACTTTTTACAGTATTTCATCAATTCGGTGGACGTGAGTGCCTAGATACCTGCTTGCTCTCTGTGCCATGAGTTTGCAACCAGGTCGTATTTATTAGTCACATCATGCTGGCTCTGAACTACCTGAATGATTACATCTGAATCTCTGGGTTTTCTGCATCTGGTTTCATTTGTTTATACTAAAAGGTTGGTACGAATCGCTTCTGTTTTACAACTTGTCTTCCTCGCGTTCAGACCTGACGATCCGAGACATTTTCTGGGAAATCATTTCTCAATTAACAAACAGTTTGTCTGCTGTCTTTATATCAATTGACCATCTTTTGGATCTTTTAGAATTTCTCACTTAAATGAAATACACTCAAGAGGCCACCCCTCAGGGAAAATTGATTTACGATCTCATTCTTCCCTCCGTGTGCTATATTGAAGAACGGAAACGCATTCGGTGGCCCCATGAATGAAAAGCTATGTTGTGACCAACAGCGCTAAGTGCCAGAATATCGAATTTGTACTGTGGTTGCACAAAACTTTCAGGACGTGAAACGAGTGAAACCTTCTGTTTAGTGCTTTCCTTCAGAGAAAAATGAAGAACTGAGCCTTCAACTGAAACTGAATTATGCTGAAAAGCAGAGAAGCAGTGGATAGCCGTTTCATCACTATTGGAGATCACAAGACTGTGCACTTCACACGTTTGAGAAATTCTTGAGCACGCGGCCTCCCCGCTGTTAGCTGGCACCATTAAGCGTCCGGTCATCAGTGGCTAATCGGCAGTTTGGTTATCTGGTTATTTGGTTGAAGCATGCAAGTAGTCTTACATTCGGTGTCCAGTGTCTGCTCCTGAGTCTGATGGTAGGTGATGTTTAACGCGAAAATTATGGAACAGCTTTGCCCTGTTCGTATGCCATTGTTTAATGGTATATGAACATCTAGGAAAGTTGACGGTGACGTGTGGGAATGTACAGTTTTTAATGGCTCTGTGCAGAGAAGATGCTTACTTCCGTGTCCAGTTTGCTTAGTTTGTATCTGCCTATAGTTAACTTGGCAGCAAAAGGCTTTTCACGGTTCAGCAGTATATGCAAAATCCTCTGCAGCTTCTGGTGGGTAAGTGTTATTTTAAGTGACTACACTTTATGAAGCATGGCTACACTTTGCATGTGCCAATCCCATACAGATATACGGTCTGACGGTGGTAAGCTTATTCAACCGGGACTGTGTTTGGACCTCGTATTCAAAGAATGGGACAACGTTTTCTGCGTACTTCGAGTGAATAAAGTTCTCTCTTGAACAATGGGGTTGTAAATACATCCCAGCAACTGCCTCATTATTTTATTGATCAAGAATCTAAAGAGAAGCAGGTTGGCCATGCCAAATGGAAACCTGTGAGAAAGCTCTTAAAGAGTTCACCACACATAGTCACACGTCCAGATCTGATGTGAATGTGGAAACACCGGCTGAGGAAGTTACCGCCATGGTTACAGAGAACAGGTGGAGGGACAACAGATCCCGGAGCGCGGAAATACTCTCCATTGCATATTAACCGGACACTTCTGACGGTCCTGGGGCTCCACATTAACAGTCCACCTTTCTGTAGAAGGCCAGTAGTCCGAAAGGGCGGAAACAGGTGGCCAACTGAACCGATGTTCAAAACATTGTGATCTGCAGTCCAAAGGTCCCCCCTTGCTCGATATCACCGAGCCAAATTGGTCCCTGATTGTTTTGCTGAAAAGAAGCTTTACAGGAACAGTAGGAGGACCTCATTTTCTTGAGCTGTTTTCACAGGCTTTGTGGAACACGCCACGCAGAGACGACTATCGGCGGACATCTAGTCAGGTAGGGAATGTTTCTCTTGGTATTTCAATGCAGTATTCATTCCGGCAAGTTCACGTACAACGAGCACCTCAGTACCTGAGCTGCGCACCCGGAAACTTGGAGGTGGGCGAGAGGGCAGTCAGTTCAATTACAGAACTACGTGCTCTATCTTTGTTTCTGACATACAGGCTAAACCAATGCAAAGGAAGTGAATTGTATAAGCGGGAGACGTTTGTTATCCTGCTTACAGTGACTTGGTAGACTACAGCCTGGAAGACCACTTTCTGGGTTTGGAAACAGACTTCGAGGTGTTTAGGGTTGCTACTGAAGTTCAACGATCACAAGCTGCAGCTAAACGTGATACGTAACGAAAAGCGCGGTCAGTCCTAATGCTGGGAGCACATGGACTTGTGTAGGGTGGGTTAAGAAAGGAGAGGCAATACGTGAAAGTATAATTAGGGAGGTATCAACAGTAGCATGTTTCCACCCAGCTTTATGCAGAAGGAAAAAGACTCTGTTGGAGACACTACAGGATGTCCGATGTGGCATGATATTTTAGTTAGTTGTAAGTGCCATGGTGGTAAGTCGGGTGGGATACTGCCAAGGTGCCCACATATGGACGGGAGGATGATTAGGGCGAAAATCAAAACCTGTGTCCCAAAAGCCAGGCCACAAGACAACACTGTTTGAGGAAAAATGCCATTAAATCATCATATATGTCGAACTCTTCGCCAAGCATATTGGAACCCCCAACCTAGAGGGCCAGAATACTTTGTTTGTCAAACCTGTAACCACTGGCCATCCTGGTATGGGAGAATTTGGGCGTCGCGCTAGCAGCCACAGTATAACTCAGTAGGTAACGGAGGTGGGAAAACCATCACTTCTCGGGAATGTTACGCTTTTTGGTGGAATGCTTTGAATGGGACCACACGGTGGACCAGCAATTCAGTTCTGTCCCAGAAGGTGCAATTTTCCTTGAAGATTGCTCTTTTTGGATGGCAAAATGCATATCCCGTTAGAAAGCTCTAAAAAATTACATTGTAGCTGCTTCGAGCTGTCTTTACTTTGTATCCTTTTTTGGTACGATGAATAGAAAGGTCACAAAGCATGAACTACTTTGGATTCTTTTTTGACAGCCATGTTTCGAGTTCCATCAGTGCAGATTGATTGCTCAGCCGCTTTGGGGAATGGATTACGTCCGCATCTCTTTGATTTTGCTCCGAAAAGGGTGGACTGCAGTACCTTCTATCTCATTCCCAAAACACCGCCTTCCCCCATTCGTCACGTTTACTATTGCTTGGGTTCCCTTCGGTGGACTTATGACATTGTTTTCTGGTGGTAGTTTCCTTCAAAATTCACGACCCTCCATCTTGTGAAACCATGCCTGATTTAATTTCCTCTTCCCCAGTGATAAGCATACGACAAAACTCCGAGGCGAGCACGATAAACCCTTTGTGAATAGTGCAGTTACACGTGATAGTCAAGCATCCTATCAACGGTAATCCTGCATTTCCTTAGTCAGGTTCAAAAACTTGGCAGCTGATATATCACCCCAGTCCAGTTTGGATCGCCAATGTAAAAGCGTTCACCTAAATGCAGCGGAAACTCTACTGAAATGCTTTGTTGATTCGGTTGCCCTTAGCCTCAATAGCAGCTCTTTATACTTCTGTGGTATCCGTCATTTTGGACAGCTTTCCCGTCATGCCCCCAGGTACCAAGGAGGACAGAATCGCATCTTTCGATTGAATCTCGTCCTATTTGAACGCTTTCACGTAGCGATTTGTCTTGTTAACAGTTTGTCTCAGTCTACCCGTATCCTCAGTGACTTTTAAGATCCTGTCCGCGTTGTTCACAAATCCATAGGGTCGTGCATCAAAATTAGAAATGACTTTAACACCAACCTCCTCACCCATGTTCCGATATTGCTTGACTATTCCAACCATGAGGCTAGCAGTATTCGTAACCGGATGATTCTTCCCGCTTATTTGTTTTCGTTTGTTCCGCTTTCCATATTTATACTTGTGATATTGAATGAGGAGCTTTCGCGGAGTTCATAACAAGCGGACACATTAGTATTTGATACCTGCAATACATTAGTGACCGGTTGGCTTAGCATATCCAATTAAATCCAACCGCATACCTACCTACTGAATTATATATACATGGATATGTATGTATGTATGAATGTATGTATGTATATACCTATCTATCTATCTATCTATCTATCTATCTATCTATCTATCTATCTATCTACCTATCTATCTATCTACCTATCTATCTATCTTTCCGTCTATCCATCTATCCATCTATCTATCTACTTATCTACCTATCTGTGAATTTTGATTATTCCCTCAATTCGCGGGTTGAGAAGACACACGGCAAAACCGCTCTTTGAGTGAGACTGATTTCATGAGCAATCTGCTCGCGTTTGTCAAAACTTTATGCATCTTGCAAATCCCAAAAGGATTTTCTGTCGCTTGGTGATTTCGAGGAATTTGGCCGACACTGCGTGCTCGCCAATACCCCACCACCCCAGGTGGTCAAATGAGACAAGTGGGCTTGCCTGGATGAGAAACGGAGAAATATACGAGATAAAAATTTAACGGAGCAGTCCCATCGAAGTGCACTCTTCTGAGCGCGTAGTTTCGTCTGCACTGGTGCACTGAAAAGCAATCAACAAACGAGCGCTTCTAGAAACTTAATTTGCTATATAAAATCATTACTTTTCTGTTACTGTTCATGCAGTTTTCCTTGAGGCCATCCCTAAATTTGCACTAACCAGTCGAGGTCGCCAGATTTTGATAGGTTGGGCTGCTTGTTCGTCCTTGAGTGTCCACTGTATGCCAGGGTGCACCGGTGGTCCCTTTACATTACTGACTAAAAATGAAGCGTGTTAACTTGACCAACTTGGCTTGCATTGTTTTGCGTTTGCAGAATGCAAGATGATTAAAGATGGTTGGTCGGCATGTTTGTAATGGGATCCCAGCAGTTAATGATCGAGCCTTATAAGGTAATGCGGGCCATGCCTCCCCCTCCGGCATTACATCACAGCATACCTAATCCATTGTCTTCATTTTTAGTCAGAAACAGTAAATATTCTGCAGCACGTGTAGCGAAGTCCTGCAACATGCATGTCGGTAGCTGGTACATTTGAGTGCAACATGGATTGACGGTGAATAGTGAAGATGAAAACAATTTCTATCTTCAGTGAAATAGAGCACTGTTGACGATAATTGTGCCAAAAAAGCAAAAGCGGACGGACGCACCATCATTTTTTTTCACTATCGCTACAGATCGATAAATCAAAAAGTATGACAGTTGATGACAATTGATGAATCGGTTATTCAAATATTGATGTGAACCCTTAGACACCTCAGTGAGTGATACTCAACGATATTTCGACCATACTGCCCTGAATGCACAATCCACATAATTCTTGGTTCGTGCATAGACTTAGTCACTCAAAACGGCAAAAACAACGCAATTCAAATTTCTAAATGACAAATCAAATCACGCGAAAGTAACCTCGGGATTAACCAACAATCTTAGAGAGATTACGCGCAGTTCGGAGACCACAAAGTCACAGGCAGAAGAGGGGAGATTTACTTAAGCAACACAGAACTGAGGATGTCACCGCAATTAGTGATGGAACTTTTGGAATCAAACTACGAATGTTAGCGAACAGACCATCAACAAAACACATCAATCTATTCGCAGGCTTTGACTGTCCGTAAATTTTAAGAGTGGAAAATTTGGCTTATAAATTTGGAGATTCCCATGGATCCACTGAGCAACTGTCCAGCGAAAAAGACTCCACGTATTTTAGCAAGACTTAGGCCGGAAAGTCAGAACCCAACACATACAACCGTAATTGAAGAAACATTTGACAACCCAGCCTGTGCATTCCTTCTCCAATGAAGAGCTCCTGGAGTAGTTGTGATTTCAAAGAGAGCATAAAGTGGTTTACTCTCTAGCTCATATGCATTTTGGGAGACAGAGGGCTTTCTAAGCGAACTGTTTCCTGGCAGCACAAGCCTAGTGACACCGCACGGGATTTACCCCGGAGCGCAAGCTACTGCACGTTGAAACCATGGTCCGCAGCATAACGACGTTGATTAGGTGACGCAAAATTCGTGAGTACAGGACGATTAGCGTCATGCACTAGTTTATTTGCGAATTGTTTCCTGTTGACGAGCCAATGATGGCCGAACGATGTAGCATTCGTCTACAAAACCGGAAATTCGCGAGTGTGCATTTTCACGGGCATGCGAAGCACTTGCTACTCTGAAAGAAAGCGAAACAGTTCTGCGGCGGATTTCGGCCTCACAAAATTGTTTGCTTTTACTTTGTGGAAAAATGTGATAAACTCCAAATTGTAGTTGTATTACATACAAGTCAAAGATTTACTAAAGCGTGTAAATATATTTCAATTTTTGTCTTCAGAGAATGGCAGTTTTTCGGTGTAAAGCAACGTATAGTGCAAATGTTTTGCGAGTCCTACACCTTAGCTGGTGGTCAAGTGTGACCAGAAAACGTTTTCTCTTCAAACCACTAACAATTTATATGCAGCTCAGCAGGAGGAATTATTATTGGGTATCTTAGACCGTCCATCTGAGAAGTCATCCCCTGAGGGATTTGTCAGCAAGTCGGCATGCGATGTGTAATCTCCGATTAAAGACGGTGTGGGGGTGCATACCCTGTTAGCTAATCACAGTGATAGTCAGCCGAAAACTGGTGAAAACAATTCACATTTTAAAACCAGAACTATGACCGTTGAAATGGGACAGCAAACCGGACGGAGCTGTGGAAGACCACAGCATTTTGAATCAACGTAGCGACGGACGGCCAGTTTAGCTTAACAATAAGGTTAGGAGACAAAAGAGTGATTAGGTCTACTTATTTGTAAAGCAGTAAGACGTTTAAGCGTAGGACGGGCTAGCTTATATCATTATGAGTACAACCGTCTTAGGATTGTAGTATTATTGTACCATTATTCGTGGCTCTCATAAGTTACTTGTGCATTATGTATGCGAACATGGCAAATAGACTCACCCCGCAGATCGGTCAGCATCGTGCTTACTGAAGTATTTGGAAACATCGGTCATTACCAGAAGCTCTGATCACATACAAGGAATGTTCTGCAATCGGATGCGCGAGAATTTGGATCGCATTGTCAAACATCTAACGTGAGGAATGGTGGTGCAGCTTTTTACCTTATCCCTTAGCTGTCGGTTAGGCATGAATCAGCCTGACATAATTTTAAAATATGATCACACAATCAAGTCATGCTTAATGCGGGCACACATCGCCATCACCCCTACAGTATATTAAGAATGGGCCCTTTTCTGCACACCTGCAAACAACAATGTTGATAGTAAACATAGCATGTTTTGCTAACAGGCCCAATGGAAGACACTTGCATATTAGTATGTCTGCGTCAAAATTCAGACAAAAAACTGTTTTTTATGTATATGTTTATGTTTATATACTATGCTATACATATTATATTATATATAATATATATCAACATTAACATATCAACATGAAAACTCACCTTGGCCCCCTTGATGTGAAAAATATAAGACGATATGGTCAAAAACATAAGACCTTCGCGATGCTGGAATGTGATTTCTGGAGAACCCATCAACATATATCATCTGTTTCCAACAAAATAATTGGGAGTAATGGGAATGCGATTAGTTCTTACGTCATAGTCTGCGATGCGAATGAGTGCATTTCGACTCCTTCTGTCCGGTTAAGATGTGGCTGACCCTCATGACTATGCTGTCCTTTATTCGAAGTATCAGTCTTTTTTGGATGAGAGGATGATTCCAATGCATTACGACTAACAGAAATCTAGTAAAAGCAGCCGAAGAAACTGCATCTATCGCCAGATCTATGCAATCTCTTTAAAGCCCTGGCTGGCGAGCGGATAATCACATACAGTGATGTTTGATTTTTATCACGTGATATGTTATGAAATGCCCGGATAGAAAATCACTCAATGTATATGGTTTCCTCCACGGGGCTTTCAGGTTTACGGACATCTGAACTCTCCATAGGATTTCAACCAGTATCAGCTTAATGTTTGCTGGGCACACAAACGCATACGAAAAGATCTAATAAGGGAAAAAAACAGAAGTAAGGGAGGTAACAGAGCTGATTGTGCAGTTGGGCCGCTGAAAGTTAAAGTCGTGTAACCGAGCCACTATGTTTGTGGCAAGCTTTTTGGTCTGTCAACCAATACTGGTATGGTGGAACTTACCTGTTACTGTACAATTTGAAAAGATAAGGAACAAAGAATGAGGCAATAAACTGGGTCAGATATTTAATCAATAAATAGAATACCAACAACAAGGCTTTATTTTCCAATTGGCTGGTTGCAGAGTGACCGGTGATGCACAGAAAAGTAAAAATACAGACCTATAATTGGCAACATTTTAGCGTTCGGATCGCTAAGAAGTTTGAATGGCGTCTGCTTTACTCAAATACGACCCGCCAAAATGCGGGGTTTTTAGGTTCTAGGTAGAATTTCATGTGTAGTCTCAGTTGTAATACAGACAAAATGAAGATAATAAGTAAAGATAACATAAGTTCGCCGCACAGCTTTCGAAAATGGGGATATTCTGGTGGAACTCCGGTAAGGTCACCTCAAAGAGGGCCATTGTAGATGTAGCGTTCTTGTGTGGTTCAACTAAAACTGTTCATTTGTGTTCTCGAGCAATTTAAGCGGCCAACGGATCGTAACAGGATTTGTTCTATCTCAGTCAGAATGTTAATCGATTAGTTGGTATAACCCTGTTGCATTGCACACACAACTGCGTTTTACTTCGTGGTAATTATAAAAGCTGTCACTCATTCAGATCATATGAAATGCAAAACTGTTAACCTGAGCTGGATATATACTTAGCAAATGGGATCCACAAATGAACTTACTCATCGCTATTGCAAATTGGAATTTTGGGAAAATGACAAATTTTGTGGGGATTATATTTTTCTTCGATCGAAACCTAAAGAAGCCAACGCTTACTGTCCGATTCAAATCCTTCATCTTCAGCCAAAGTCATCGTAAAACAAGAAAGGGCTAAGGCGGATTATTAAACGTTGTAATCTATGACCCCTTCAAGAAGCGAACTGATCGAAGTTAGCTTGTGGCGTTTGAGTATTCACTTGCCCAACATCAGTGACCGGCTCATCAGTTCTGCGAGAGTTGCGAACGCATTGCCTCATGTGATGCACTTTGAGGGTCCAGTGAGTTGGGTCCAAATTTTTTTCAACGACAAAAAAAATCAGCAGTGCGACGTTAACAAGGCCTAAATGTTTGGGTGGCATTATTTTTCTTAGACTGGATTGCACATGCTCAACTCCTATTTCAAAAGTTGACCAAGTGTTGAGTTTTGGGAATTTCAGGCCCTTGGTTGAAACGATCATCTGCTATTAGTTCTTGCATTTGAAGTGTGTGAGTTTTCTGTGCTGTCTTAAATAATTATATCGGCGTACAAGTAGTTTTTACAATAACAGGCATTTCCGGCTAGCAAGAGTGCGAATAACATGAGGATTTTACCCACCTAACTGGGTTTTCTTCGGACAAGTGATGACTGTGATCAGAAATGGTGCCGGTTGACCCGCTGTTTTGCTTTTCAGGTAGCTGCAGCCAGACTGGTTACAAATTCGAGGCTTGCAAATGCGCGTTATGCGGATTTTGTGCACTTTCACCGTGAGTCTAATCACCTCGATTTGGGAGCAAACTTAATGATTACTATTGAATGTGAATGAACAAACATTGCGAATTTAGCGGCCTCGTAGATGGCTGATATCGTGAACGAAGCGTACACTTGTAGTCTGAATATCCCACTAATTGAGTTGCATACCGCAAAAGCCACTGCCATGACTCCAGAACGAAATTTTCAGTTACTTGAGTATTTCCATAACTTTAGAAGCTCTTCACCGAAACATAACACTCAAATCTGAAACTTCCTTTCCATGGGCTTTTGTCCGGAAATACCTTCAATTCCGGACTAAGGAGTGTAAGCGCTTCTACACGCGCAACACTTTTCTTGCCGCGGGCAGAAATTATTGTCGGAAGTCATTCGTCATTCTAAGTGAAGGTTGTATGGCAACAACAATTAAGTGGTGACATGTCAGACAGGTAAAAGAGCCTAGTATATAATGGTTCTCATAAAATGAATGATAATTCACAGATAATCGTACTCATTTTAAAACTGAATGAAAACCAGGTGTAGAAGACTTATCGAAATGAACTCACTGGCCAAAGTTAAAACGGTCAGTAGTTGAACCAGCGAATTCTGCATTTTTCGGATAATCTTGAGAGCAGATGAGCAAAAACACTTCGTTGGTTTCCCTAATTTATACTATATATTCCGGCCAATCAGGACTTGCTGTTTAAACCATGAAATGAGTGGTTCTAAGCCAAGATACCATCCGGTGTCTAAAAATCAGGTAATCTGCAAAACCCAGCCTGGGCTCAACTAGAATCTACCCGACAAAATTCAGTGAATATTTCAAACCACCCATCAGATATGACGATCAGGTTATTTTTATGAAAGCGGAAATTTCGCACAATAAGTTATCGATGCGCTCTGGTTCACAGGGGCAAACTTGTGAGACCACTGATTAAGCAGCTTAGATAGGCCGAGAACATTTTTCTGCTCAGACTGCCTTAGTCGGCTTTTGCGCAATTGTGTCGCTAGTGAGAAGTCAAATTGTCAATTTCATTTTCAGTGGCATGAATCGCTCACACGAATACTGCATATTTATAGGCTTGATAGAAATTAAACTTTGGAAGTAATACTGGGCTTGAAATTATGCTAAGGATCATAGCTTTTCATATCACAAAACACGCAATCCTTGACTTCCCGCCTTTCAAGCTTGCGCAAATGTGATCACAAGCGCAGTGTTAGCGCAGCTCATATCTGCTGCAATTTTCGGTCTGAATGGACTTTATTCTTGGCAGAAGAGAGGATGAACATTCACCTTGCATTCACTGTTTGCCGCATATTAGCGGAGAAAGTAGCGACCCACTACTTGGAGCAGACCATCACAATGTTAGCACTATAATATTAACTGGTCTTTCCTATGAAATACGGATGCTAACCGCCCACGAAAATGAGAAAAGAAAACTGGGCCCTGCCATAGAGGGTCAGTTTCTGGGGACATTGAGTATTATCCTGGCATTTTAAAGAGGGTTTGGCGCAAGATTTGTGTCCAAGTCCTGCAGCACCAATACAAATCCATCACTGCATAATCTACTGAAAATTTATTCTTTAATCCGGATCACATGATCGACATCTGTTTGTTTACGGTCCAAGATTTCGAAAGAACCATCGAAACTCTTTGAGCTGCATCATGGGTGATGCCTTGCAACGCTGATTGTCATCCTGGTCACATACAACGTGATAGGGCTAGGAACAGGATAAGCCAGAAGACGTTGCTATTGTTAGCTCCGGTTGTTGTTCGCCGAGCTTGCAGAGATTTCGTCACTGCTCCGGGACGTCATCAATGCACGGTAGAGCGTGCACTTCCCCCAAAGCGTTTTGCGTCTGTCAAGTTCCGAAAGGTTATCTAAAGCAACGGCTTACAAAAGGTATTCAGACTAGTGATTTAGGCCCCTTCATACGAAGTGAAAGAAAATATTTTGAAATGTAGACTGAAGGATACTGAACGTTCCCTGGAAGCCACCGGTTACCTGGTCATTTATCGATTCGTTCTCTACGAATGAAGTACACCCATCCGTATAACAAATTGAGTAAAATTGTGCCGACCTATCTGGTAGCATCAGGACTAGGCTTGTCAACGTATATGACATTTTGACAATGCAAAAGAAGATCAATCTCAACTTTCTAATGTTGCTTGATTACGAAGTGCATGTGTATCAGATGATTTTAGAAAATATTGGGTCGATAAACTTCTACTCTAGCTACGCTGGATCGCTTCGCAGCCAAAGCAACATGCAATTAGCTTCTAAAAATGCTACACTTAAACTTATGTACAAAAACTGCCAGACCATAGGGTTCAACTCCTTGGAATGATGTCTTATTCAAAAGCGACTGTATATTGATGCACTTATTTGGTAGACTCTTTAAACGTTGATATCATATACAAGGGGTGATGGGCAACAGTTTTGGCAATGGGGAAACTGGTGGAGTGACTGAACCCTACAGTAAAGCTTCAAACACTTTCCTCTGTAGGCTTTATACAATGCCAAACTTTGTGATGTAGAATTACCCAAAAGCCATCTATCTTATTAGTTCGGATGCTGTACCAAATTACATACTTGAATATTGATGTGAAAAATGCAATCTTTTGCAGACTGGGACCTCGTTTTGATGCTCCGTGAACAGGCGAAAATTGTTTTATGTTAAGCAGAATGTACCTGACTTTAACGCAATTTGGAACAAAACACACCTTGATAAAATCCGGAACGCGGTCGTATTTTACAGTCACTACCATGGCTGAATCACACTGAGCAGAACCAACGAAAAGTATGGATCGGCTTTTAGGCCGACAAATTTGTATTCCAGGACGAGATGTCAAATCCCATAAATCCACTCCCAGAATAATAAACTGTCTTCCGAACCCAGTGACCCGGTGCCTCAAAATCCTCCTCGCTCTCATGTTATCACTTGGTCATTTTGGTTTGGCTCTAATGCCTCAGTGATTCTGCGGAGTTAACTGGCCTGAATTAAGATATTGGTGGTTCAAGATTGGAGTCATCTGTTTGTCCGGTATAACTAGTATCAACGCAGTCCAATGCGGTGAACCATGTCTATTTCTCATATTAGCATGCGGTTCAACAGACTGCAGTTTCAAATCTGCCAAAGTGTTATTGAGACCTGTATAGGTTGCATTGATCAGCAGATATTATGAAAGCCTAGGTGTGACCGTTGAGCCTGGAAAAAGCACGATGAGGCGACATATATTGATTCAGTGTGCAGCATACGGATACTTAAGGGGGATTTCTTTAGCTACACTCTAGAACCGCCTCTTGTTGCCCGTAATAATTACCAGCACAAAGGATCACATTGCTCTAGTTAGATGCCAGCAACAGCGGGTCAATTAAGGACCCATTCGGGCAATATATTAGTCAATTACCGATGAAAAGCCTCCATTTAAGTTTGCCGTTCATTCTCAGGTGCGTTACCCGAGTCCCGCTGCACCATCTGACATCTACTCTTCACCTGCATAATGTAAAGCGTTGGTGCAGGGGCGGGTGGGATAAACCCAAAACGTTGGCTTGCAGACCAGCCAGTTGACAAGGTGGAGACATTTGTTTTTCTGGGCAGTTGTTTGAACTTGGGCTTGAGACGACGTACCCTCTTGCAGGCCAGGGCGGATTTTGTCAGCCGCTTTATGTCCATAGAGCAGATTTGATGTGAGTATGTCCGACACTGACCGAGTGGCTCCCGAAATCTACACAGAGTTATGAATACAAATAGCATCTAAGGGCGCAGGAGGTGGGACTTCCGTCAGTGTTTGACCATCGGTGTCTCCGTTGCGTTGGTCGAGTCTGGCGTGAACGCTGGATCAAATGTTCCAGGTTAAACCAGATGGCTTTATAAAGAAGAAACTATTGCACGCCAAACACAGCAGTCATGATCTATTGATTAAGCAGCATCGGGACACGTATCGTGCAGGTCACAAGACCGCCTGTCTTACGGAGCTATTTGCGCTTAGCCATACCATCAGTTACATAAGGCTCCTCAAATCGCAAAGGTATTATTCGATTCCGTGGTATTACGGTTGACAGCCCTAAAAGTGAGAAGCATGCTTCCACCATAGTCACTTAGGTTACATTCCGCATGCACTTTTGTACAATAAGATGAAATTTGAAGTGCAAATTTGATGAGACAACAATAGCATAATATGGTTTGTACTGCCGGCAGCCGTTATACGCTTAAGGCATCCGAAACAAACGAGAAAGATTTAGGATTTAACCATGATCCACTCATTAGCGGCTTGATAACAACCTGGCGTTCCCAGACTAACTTAGTCATATGGGATCCGCGAGTTTTCAAGCACGCACAAAATAACACAAGACAAAGGACACAATGGTGGTATTTGCCCAAAACACCGGCCATATGCTTCAATTTACTTCAAAATGTGTAATGGGAAACCAACGTTGAAGGCAGTTCAAAACCACCGGTTTTATAATAATTTGCATGACAAGAGAAAATTCAACATCCTTATGCGCTTGTGTTCTACATATTTGTTTATCTGATCTGCGCTCAACATTTAGTAAATTGCATTTAAGCCCCATAGTAGAAGCTCGTGAAGATAAACCTGAACACTCCAACATTAGGCTTGTATTTGGAGGATAATTTCTACCCGCTGTTCCGACTGTAGGTTATGTGGGTTTCATTGCTTTTTGTGAATAGTTGCTGTAACACGAGTGGTGCTTGGGTGTCGGGTTTTCCCCGCCTAGTACGTAGGAACGAATCTCATTGGACGGGGCTCAATTATTATGCCGGAATTTTCACATGGAAAGAAGTTGCTCACAGCTGGAGTATTCGCCGTCCGCTTGAACCGATAGCCAAATCTTTACATTGAGTCATTTCGGGAGAATGGTAGCTTTTGTTCACCTACTTTTTCAGTTGTTTTCCGTTTCTCCTTTGTCTCTTGAGGCAGTTGAATGCAACATCCTGTAAGGACTTGCTCAAACTGGTCGCATTCGGTAGAGTGTAAAACGCGTTGAAACGAAAATCCAGAGAAACTCAAACTGTGATGCACATTGGTCAGTTACATCTATGCACAGAAGATGAAAGACAAATACACGTTGTACAATGCAGTGCGGAATATACGGAAATTGTCCTTGAAACCATCAGTTACATGTTCATATTATCTTTCAGTGTTTGGAGAGGAATCTGTTTATTAGAACATTTAGCCAGGGGAGAAGTTTCTGTGCTTGATAAATAATACTGCACAACCTGGTGCAAGCCAGAACTTGTTGAAAGCCGCGGACGTGGGCTGTGAGATGAACGGCTGAGCAGTGGCCACCTAGAAAGTCAGTTGTACAAAGAATATAAATTTTGACTACAAAAGCGTGGTTCCTCTAAGGTGCAAACTGAGAACAAACAAGTATGGTCAAGGCAGATGTAAATCTATTCAGCACTTAGTTTGTCAGGACTGACCTCAAAGTTGTCAGATGAGCTTGATAAGTTCATCATTGACGCTTGTTCACATCACGCCATTCTTTCTTTCTGAAAACGGCTGATTAGCTTGTTGAGTTTTTATGTGAATATGATGCTTCGTGACCTGCGTCAAATCTGTATAGTTCATCCTATGTGCACGAGGACAAAGCCGGTCAGAACACATGTGAAAGATGCATGAAGTGGATTCAGAGCATGCCAACATGTTTCAGAAAGCCTACGTGGCCCTCAAGCAGAGCTGCTATATTGCCGTACAGAAAAGAGTACCTGCAATAACGTCGTTCAAACCCAGGATCCAAGAAAGTAATAGGAAATTATCTCTTACAATAGAGACATAAACAGGAAATCGTCGTGCGCTCCAGACATCGTACGCAGTAAACTCCTTTGGATGATAAAGCAATGTCGCTGAATGACGTTCTCTTAGGTTTTATTGATCACTAGATTGAGTTTCATCTGAAATGAAGCTCTTCCGACACGTTTTGCAACTTCCTATAATGAGAAAAAGGCGTTTCCCATAACATTTATACACCGTTCCCATTTATCCATCTATAGCCATAGAGGGAAGCTCATTGGTGTTCAGTTCACAACGGTTTGCGGAAAAAATATGCCAGATGCCTTTCCACAAAGATCGGGGAAGCCAAAATAATAGAGTTCATGGTGAGACCGTTTTCTTACTTAAACCAGATAGGAAGCACTATAGTTGAAGTGCTTCATGAATAAAATAAGGCGGATATAGAGAAATGTGCCTTTACGATATGAATTTGGATGACACGGGGTTGGGACAAGGACGCCTCATGTCATTTACTATAAGTTTGGTCTACCTAAGGTGGGGCTCTTCGAGGGCCCTGAATTTCCCGAGCACCGCCAAGTCTTATAAACCAACCACTGGAAATGAGATTACACTACAGAGCAAACGAATCTTTAGTCTCAGTGCACCAGTGTGAAATGGGCTTTCGTGATCGCTGATTCTACGTTTGATATTAAAATGTCACATGATGTCGGATGTGTATTTGAGAAGAATTACGTATATTTTGAGATTCATCTTTTAGAGGCTCGGCGGGGTTAGAGAGGAAAGCCTTCACGACCCGGAGGATCAAAGGAGTAGTCTAAAGCATCGTTGGTGATTCAAAACACTTCATCTCTTGATATTTCACAATTGTGTGCATTCATGTTTCAGAGAACCTCATAAGGTGATCCGTAATCAGTCTCGATATTTTGAGTGCTTTTGAATTTTACGTGTATTCATATAATATTCTGCAAATGTAATAGGCAACTGATTGGAGACAGGACGTACTTCGCTGTTCTTTGTTGGTTCTGAGTTATTATTGGAAAATCGAGCTTTTGCGTGTGTATATTAAGGCGTTTTTGCTCCTGAGAAGGGCGCATTGCGCTCCGTAGTTCCCCTGGCCCTCATCCCAAAACGCGTTTGCTTTTCCCTCAACAATTCCAACGTTTAGTCCTCGTTGACATATATGTATGGAAAATATTTCCTTAAAGAGCACCAAACCTACGAATTCGGACACAGCAGGACTTGCATCCTCGAAGGATGCCTCAATATTTTTCTAGTCCCGTGGAAGATACCGACGCGTGAAAAATTGTTCATATGTTTCATATATAGACGCAATACACTACTCATAAGTTTGCTTAAAAACACCATGGACGAGAGATTCAGCTGGTTTGCAGGTGAGTCTCTTGAAACACCAATTGTGTTTGCAAATGTGTGCATTTCGCTAATCTTTCATGTAATGGATCGAACCGGAAAGAAATTCCGGTGGTTATGATAATGTAGGCCATTTTGCCTTGTCGCAGTGGTCATTAAATTGCTCAAAGGGTGATGAACATCATAATGTATTACATTTACACAGAGGGTTATTTAAGAGCATTTGGTTATCTCCATTCTATTAATGGCACAAAACCTAAGCGATCCACCAAATATACCAATATTATGAATTTTGCCAAGTATTGTTTCTGAAAAGGCGATGTCCAAGGAACTGTAACTTTGTAAAATATTTCAAAAGTTCCCCATGTATCTACGTGAGAGGATAAATGAATCTACAGAACCTAAATGGAGTAGGAAAGTAATGTTTAGTAATGATCTGTTAATACAGACGACTGTGAGATACTTGCACATGATCAGGATCACACTCGGCAGCATAACATCTTTGCCCAAAACTAGAGCTTCATTGCATTGGGGTTGGTTTCGCAATAACTTGATATCTCAGCGCCAGTTGATGCACCAAAACCGGAGCAAAGCGAGTGGGATCTTCAGTTATAAAGGGCGAACCAACAAAGAGAGAGTCAGTATGTGAAGGAGATGGAAGAAAGGCAACACTGTTAGTTTGATTTCGTCTACTTCCCTGATATATGCAGTGTAGTGGTCTGGGTTCCCAAAAAAAGCTACTTTAGGAAGCGTGTGGCAAAGAAATAAATATAATTACTCCGAATTGAGTACACAATAATAAAAAGGGTCAAATGGAACAGACTCACTAAGAATTGTTCTTTTTAAAATAGTTCGTCGTTGGCCCAGGCCAGTGAATAAATAATAATCCGGTCGTGGATGTCCAGGGGTCTTCTCTTCCGGGAAGCTCTCATATACAATAAACTCCGAAGACAGTCTGAAATGTTTTGATACCAGAATTAACACATGAAGCTCGCGAATAACCGCTGTAAGCGCGAGTGAATTGAAAAGAGAAAATCGGAGAATGCGACCACGCCTGTATTGTATGTAATTTGTACAAATGCGCGTTTTTGGTGGTCTTGCGTATTCAAACAAAAATCGTTTATGAAATTGATGAAATACGTAACGTTATAATGAAAGCAAAAGAAAGGTACAAAACACCACAGCAGCAAGCAAGGTGACCTGGCTGAAGACGCCACGCAAAGAACGATTTGGCCCAAGAGTACTTTAAGTTCTGGGTATCATGTTTCTATTTGAGATAGAATGCTGCCAGAACTCCCCGACATAGACAGGATACTCGAACTAAGTCTTTGGCTGAATGGACATCGGTGTTTGCTGGGAAATGTAGGTGCGCTAACATTTTGAAAGACCTCAAGCACAGTGAGGGCAAGGAGACTGCGTGGGTCAGAAGGTTGACCATACTGGCACGAGAGAGTCTGAGTGTTCCACACTGAAAGTATCCAGTATAGCTAAACGGGCCAGAGAGGCACACAAACCGTCACAAAATTTTATGGCCAAGTCTCATTTTTGGCGTTTACGCAAATCCGATTTTCGAAATTTAATGTTCGATAAAATATGGTAGCCTTGCATCGAAGACGCACCTAGAGTATTGGTTGATCGGTGGCTGGACCACTGCGTACAGGTCGCAAAGCGCATGACGTTTACGCGAAGCCAAGTTTCGTGAAGCTTGAAAGCCACTGGAGCCCATGAAAAGCCGATGGAATAAGATCGTCATGCAAATACGCAAAGTCGTGGCAGAGAGCTATCAGCTAGCCTAGGCTTAATCGTTGGAAATAAGAAAAACCTGCCCAAGAAATTCAGTGGCGTCTCTTTGACCGGTTTGATTGGTTATGTTGGATGCCGAAGGGTGTTCATTATCCTCAGGCATCTGAATGGGGAAGCTGCACACATTTAAACACTAGTGATTCTCAAAATTGTTATATCTTCTGCAGAATTGATTGAATGACTGACTGACCTGGATGCTTGCTGGCATTCCTGTTGAGATTTTGGTGAAGTTTTAGGGTCTCAGTAGGTTCCGGGCGTTCTGTGGTTGCTTTCAGGAATCTGACCTTCCTGATACCTCCCCCTTTTGGTTGTTCAACGTAAGACTGTCGACGCGGATCAAGTTGTAAGGGTTCCACCAGTTTTCTAGCGCGAATGGTACGACGTCTCGGTTGCAGCAATGGATCTGTCTTGGGTGGTACATGTGGAGCAGTGGCCATCGGTGCTGGTCTTGGGAGATCAAAGGTTTCAAGCAGCAGGTTGAGGTCTAGTAAATGTTCTTCCGCCTTTGGGATCGGGCACT
>SJOL01000720.1:24625-79448 GCA_004794785.1 Opisthorchis felineus | reverse complement strand
GATACGGCTTTCCGTGGCAGCTTGTGCAGACGTAGAAGGCGTAATTATTGTTATTGTAGTTTTGAGATTATTTTCAAATCCAGTACAGGAGAAAACGCGTGAAAATCCAGCTTTTCAGCAAAATATCCCATCGGGTTCACGGGACATCACGAAACCATTGGCAGCCATTAAGATATGAATTCCGCGCCCATAGTGTACCCCGAGTACATTTAACAACTTCCAACAAAACTGTGGTCGCGTGGGTAGATTTAAGGGTTCGAATAAATACCATCAGATGCTAAAAGTTGGTATTAAAGATTCCTTCGTTCAAATAATGGTTTCAGAGTATTTCGAAGTTATCTTCTAGACCTTGGCACCATAGCGTTGCTGCTTTAAAGTTAAATTCGCGTCAAAAATTAAAAAGGGAGTTTATTAAAACAACTCCCAACATGATCAATGCAGATGACGGCGATTGTTGGTTTGGGCACACAGACAGTGAGTTGCAACAATTTTACGTAAAACGTTTTGTTCCGCCCACAAAGGTTAATGAAGAAACGAGGATCCGCCTCCCAAGGCTCAGCGTCGCAGTCTGCTGCAAGTGGACGTTCCCACGATTTGGAGGTTGGGCCGGCACCCATTCAGAAAGACCTCCCGAGCCTCCAGATGTTCTTCTCTGTTCACTAGCATCATGTTCATTAGCGTAAGTTGTATTGTCGCTCTCTAGGGGTATCGCTGAATCAGTGACCCAGGTCGTATCATACTTTGATATTCAGGGCCACCAAGAACACTGCACTAAAAATCTGTTATCCAGCATTGTTCACATGGGTGCGGTGCATGGAGTGAACTAAACGAACGTCGGTTTTCTGGATGAAATGCACTTTGTTTGACACCCTATAATTCATGTACCACGACATTCAGAAACCGTCACCTTCTCCCAATAATTATCCACCACACCCGATAATTTCAGGCAACTGATAAGTTGTATTTTCGAAAAAGCGAGACCTCCAGCAACCGGCCGCACACCGTCAAAAGTGACTTGTCCGATCTTCAGCTCATTCTTCACTCATTACTTCGATGGCCGGTGTCAATAAGTCGGTGATTAAACCGGATAAGTCCAAGTTCACCGAGTTGGCCACGCCGATCGCGGACAACCTGGGAGCCCATAAAGCATAAAAGGAAAGCAAGTGCGGTCAAATAAGCCGCTCAAACGCCTCATAATCGGAAATTTGCTTGCTACTGCGAGAACGAGCCTCTTGGGTGCGCCACCAAAAGGAATACTCCGTGGTGATGCCGTTCAACGTACGAACGAACCGATAGGGTCTCACGAAGATACCTTGCCGGCCAAACCGCACTGGAATACCTAAGAAACCGCACAGACGCATGTTTACCCCAAGTCCTTGAACAACAACGAATCCAGTCGTCCAAAGGAGCACTACGAGATCTAAGAGCACACCCATCGAAATTTTCGACCACGATGGGAAACTACATTCATCAAAGGCATATGGCCCACGCAAGCCACATTCCTGGGGGGAACCCCTCTGAAAACGGACATCACTTCTTGGAAGCAACAAGTAAGAAGCAGACAAGTACGTTGCACAGGTCCCTTCAAAGCTTTGGACTCAAACCCATCGTGCAGATATCTGCTAACCTCTCTGGTAGCATAGTTTTCGTCTCTCACCCTCGAAAGCAGAGGGAGTTGAAGTGCTTTCCACAAACCACCTAAGTGTTTTCGAAAAGTTCGCGATATTTAGTAATCGATCTACCTTGAACAGCCGTTCGTAATTGTACTTGCAGAAGGCTGACTCGTACCGGATGACTCTGACGCGGAAAACTCTAAAAACGGTTATTCGGGTTTCGGAGGCGACTCGAACCGCGGGAGGGCAGGTGGGGTTAATCTGTATTTACATGCGGCCCTGTCCATCACAATTGTCTTCCCCGACACCACGCCCGAATCGTTTTCTAATGCAATGTGGATTCAATTCCAGCCGCGTTGGCCCGTTCTTCTTCCTATCGGTATAGTCTATCATCACCCCTCACATCCACCTGGGAGATAGCCTTCATGAAAATCCTTGAGCAACTCCCCTCAGGCTACCCTTTCCAAGCATCTCTAGCTATTAGGTGATTTTATAGCACCCAAGGCCTCCTACGTGGAACTCCAGCGCGTCAGACCTAGTTATATCTTGGATCGCACCGACCAAAGTCGTTCAACAGAGCCCAACATGTCCTCGCACCTGCCAAGTACACGCGCAGACTATCAGCCCGGCTGGACCTGGTTATAACCAACTTAAGTCACTTCGTTGACTAACTGTTAATCAAGGCTCCATTGGGACAAAGTGCCATTACGTACTGACCTTTGGTTGCATCCGCTACTAGGCCAGGAACCCTGAACCTTAAACACGGATTCGAAATTCCTTCAGCGCAGACTTCTAAGGAATGCGTATCTTTCCTGACCAAATTAAACTGGGAACAGTTCCAGTGCAGGAGATATACAGGACCATCCATAAAGCTGACGCGACGTTTGTTTCAACGGAACCAGCCCGAAGTCGAAGGGGCCGAAAATTACCTAATAGGGATCGGCGTCTTCTGAATACGATGTAAGTACAAAAAACGCAGACTCCAAGCTGGCATTTCGTAAAATGCGGAACCGCTGTAAGTTAGAAATCTGCCGACGGAACACCTAAAAACAGACTACAATTAGAGACATCACCCGGAAAAACAAAAATGTGCTAATTTCGTGCATGGGACACCACCGAAAAAGTGAGCCAGCAGCAATTTCCTTGAGAGTCAGAAGCGAAGAATCCACGAATGGCTCCATATTGTTGTTACCTGAAGCTTAGAGAGGACATTATGCAGGCCTACACTCTGCCCCAGCGACCTCATCACATACAAACTTGACAAGACGTAACTACGATCTGCCTCTGAATGACTTGAATGAGGACATTCACCAAC
This sequence comes from Opisthorchis felineus, assembly GCA_004794785.1. Taxonomy (NCBI): domain Eukaryota; kingdom Metazoa; phylum Platyhelminthes; class Trematoda; order Opisthorchiida; family Opisthorchiidae; genus Opisthorchis; species Opisthorchis felineus. The sequence goes on along the minus strand of SJOL01000720.1, from coordinate 76,520 downwards.
TCGTGCACACGACAAAACTCTCCAGCTCATTAGGGTCAGACGAGGTCCATCCAAGAATACTAAAGGAAACGTCGCGCACTGGAAGGCATTTCCGTCCGATATTTCTTCGGTCGCTTAAGGAAAGCAACCCCCTGTTTGGAAGGAAGTCATTGTTACGTCAATCTACAAAACTGGTCACCGCCAATCGCCCGGCAGCAACGGGCTTATCGGCCTCGCGAGCATAACGTCCAAGGTGATGGAGCGCATTCTTGAGTGGGCCATCTTAAATTGCCTCAGTACCAACAAGTCGATATCCCGGCGCAAAGCGGATTCCTCCAATACCGTCCTTCCGTGACGAAAATGCTCGTATTTATGGACAGTCGAAACCAAAGTAAGGACGAAGGACTCATATTGGATGCTGTAAATCTTGACTTGTCAGAGGCGCTTGATCAAGTCCCTCACGTGCTACTGCTTCGCAACCTCGAGTATTATGGAATTCACGGGGTACTTTACGTTGGATTAAGGCATTACTATCAGAGAGAACTTTCTGGGTGAAGGTAGGCTCAACCTGCTCTTCTTTGGAACCGATTACAGTCACGGCTCCTCTTCTGTTTTTGATATATATCAACGATCTTCTAGATGCTCTTTCAAGTCGCGTCTTCTTTTTGCGGGCAACTTGAACCCTTTCCAACGCCAGTGCCCTCAACGTGGATGTAGGAGCTGCAATGCAGTGGTCACTGGACTAGCACCTTACTCTGAATGGCGAAAAAGGCGTCCATGTGTCATTTGGAGGAGACTCAGTGGAAGCTTTTGTCGTGCATGGTGAGAATACACCGGAAGACATCACGAGGATAGATACCAAGAAGGATTTACTCATATGGCTCTCTCCAAATATGTCCTCCTAACCTTAAAATGAATGATTGGCCCAATAGTCATTCGCCGTTCTACAGATGATCTGGTACACCCCCCCCCTAATTGCCCGCGTGGACTTCCAAACACTCTATGGGACATACGTCGTGCCGCCTCTTGGATATGCCAATCCAGCTGTCTACTGAGGAAGCGAGAAAGGCGTAACCCTCAATCGGCAAGCTGCTACGAAAATGGTTGTCCGCCTCAAATCCGTTGGTTATGAAACGAGGCTCGCCGCGCTCAACCTCCTCCATTAGACTACCGTCGCCTCCAAAGAGGCCTACTACTTACTTATGCTCCGTTCGAACAAGGTTTGTTCAGCAGTTTTTTTCACTGTTGACCCAGCTGACACACAGCGGGGACATGGTAAGGAGATTTCCAAGCTCAGAGAGTACGATTTATTAGTCACCATCTTTTCTCATTTCGGGTAGTTGATACGTGCAATAACGTTTCGCATACGGTTGTTCACGCTGCATCCGGTGCTCTGTTGGGAAGACTCGCAGACGATTTTTTTAGGTCTTCGCAATGGCAAGCTTACTGCATCCTACTGAGAGCTTAAAGAGCAGTGCCATGCCCTTTTTTCGTTTGTGCCTTTCAGCTGAACGAAGGTGGATAAACGATCAGAATAAACCCAACTGAGGAAGCTTGGGCGAAATTCTCCATTCTACGTACTCAACCCGTGATTCAATTGGTGTTTCCTCTCCACTCCAGTTGACAGCGATTTCAACTTCGACGGGCTGGGCGCCCGCCCCACTTGATTTTCTCCTGTGATGCAATCTGCAACACTGGACACCTGCGGACAACACCGGGGTCTTCGCCCTCATGAACTCGAGGCAGTGTAACTCAAAACCCCGGTATACTAGCACCCTAGAAACCCGTGATTCCTAATAAAATTATTGTCCAATCAGCGCCCTGCGTGATCCATCACCCGCAGGCTTCGACGTTGAGGCTTCTGCAGATTATCGTCGATTTCCGTCAGGTGTGTCCATTGAACATGTGGCAGGAAGTAAGTGGTTTCGATTTTCATATGCGTGTGAAGGGTTAAATAGTTAAGACAACTCTTTATGTTGTCGGGCAACGTCTTTCTAAAGGCCCGCCGTTGATTGATTCAGAGCTGGTCAGTTCCTGGAGGACTGCGTCCAAGCGTACCGACGTTGTTTAGGGCTATGATATCCACAGGAGGCGCCATAACCACACTACGTAGTTGAAACGAACAACGCAAATGGGTTATGAGCGTTACCCTTCTATGTTCCTCTCAATCGCACACACGGTGTTTTCCAACCGTAATCAGGCCCCAAAATGGAATGTAGTGCACATACCATCTATATACAGGACCTGAATGTACAATCCTCCGCTAATTTCATGTCGGCCAAGATCAATACCAAAGCCGGATTTGGCGGTGCGTTCATGATACACATGACGTTTATGATTGTCTGGGACTATATTCGTTTTGTTCTCTTCAACGGAATGCAGCGGTTAACGTGTCTTGCAGGCATCATGGTTCTAGGGGACTCACTACGACTGAGCTCAGTTTCGTGGTATCAGAATCAGAATCAGGTGCACCGGAATGGGGTCTTGGTTCTCAATACAACTTCCTCAGCAGTCTTTTCTTTTCAGGATAAGTCCAGGCGGACCATTAGATAGACAGCTTCTGTTGAGAACAGGAGGACTAACATTTGTCAGTTTTAGTTTGACGCCCTAGAGTTGCGACCTAGCTGAATGCGCGTGCCGAGGTGAAGTCGCCCAATATGATTCAGCAGTTTGATTATTTCGGACAAACGTACGTTTGGTTGGTATGTATTTCGAGATAGTTGGCGGTTAAGACGTGACGAATCCCCGTGATTCTAACCGTACCTGGTATTCCTATTACTAGACTTAGCTGTATACACCGAAGGGCTGCTATGGCTGAACAGTTGTTTACTTACATCTTTTTCCCAGCAGGTTATGCTAGATAATAGTCGTTTAGCTGTAGCACCCTTTCGGTGCCTAGGTTCCGTGCCACCCGAAGGGGGCACGAGGGCTTGGATACTTCCAATTTACCCAAGCCTAGACAGGAGCAGTCGAGATGCTAAGGTTGGGTTCAAACCACGAACCTTCCGGTCCGCCTTAACCACTGAGCCATATCGAGCTCGCTAGCTCAAACTCGATCTCCTAGCAGGTTACATGCAATAGGGTGGTTCTTTTGGACAGGGCTCTCCCTCATTCTCCACCGCCTACTTTTCTCTTCATATGGGTATATAAGTGCATGTTTCACCGTCATCAGCAGCTTCATAGATAGGACTGTGGTCTACTGTGGTCCCTCACGGTTGACCTTGATATACAGGTTAGCAATTCATAACTTCAAACAGTAGATTATGGTATGATCAGAGGGGAAATTTATTAGTCTAGCATGTTTCAGGTGACTATTTCCCCACCCACGGTTGTTTTTCTTTATTCAAGAAGAAACTAAATAGCTGGGTATAGGAATTAGGCCGGACCGGATTGCACTGGTTTTATCTGACTGAACAACTGCTCTGGTTGGTGGATAACTCGATTCGGATGTCGAGAGTGTGTAAATAATAATAAAAATGATCATTCAGCTGTGCCACCCTTTCGCTGCCTAGCCGCCATGCCACCCGAAGGAAACACAAGGGCTGGGATACTACCAGGTTGCCCAAGCCTAGACAGGGAAAGTCGAGATGCAGAGGTTGGGCTCGAACCGCGGATCTTTCGGCCAGTAAATTCGCGCTCCAGCCACTGAGCCGTCCGAGGTGTTAGAGACAGCTGAAGAAGAATGTCGATTATGAAGTTAAGGGAAAACGGTGACAGATGACACCACTGCATGTGGTGGACTCAAGAGAGAGAAGGCCTGTAGAGCCTTCATAAGAAACAGGAATTTAGCAGCTTCGTCCTTCATCGCCAGCTTCTGAAGCTCGACTGAATCCAAAGTAGATTTCGGGTCGTTGCTAGACTACTTCAGGTATGTGCTGATTACAGGCTGTTTTTATACAGTTATCACTTTCAAACTAACCAAGGTCGTCTGGTTACATGGTGTCCTCCAACAGCGTGCCAGCTATGGACCCAAACTGATCAAATCGCCATTAGTTACCGATGATGCGGTTAAATAACGGACTGCCACTTGCTGTGGAACACATGTAGCTTCTGACCACGTGCTCCTCTGGAGTCGCTTCCCTCTTTCGTTTTCCTGTGTCGCGAAAGGTGCGGACAACTCGCCTGGCGACTGAGTGACTGGTAGATCTGGAAGTAAGACGAATTTATTTAGAACTGTCTTCTGGAGTTTCATCCAACTGCCTAATCAGACGTAAATCCATGTTGACACTAGGTTGCCACATCTTTGTACAGTGCCAGGAGTTTCACGTAGGACACCACGCCACCAGGTCCACTCGGGTACTGGATATCAGACAAAATAGTGGAACTGCTTTAGTCTAACAGACTTTCTGCCGCCGGCCTCAAACATAGTTTGACCCGACAAATTATCAGACATCAAGTGAAAGTGAGCATGCGCGCTGACCGTGAAGCTTGGTGAACACGAAGGCTAAAGAGATGGAAGGGACCCAGAAAGCTAGGAATGACGGAAGATTATTTCAGTTGATCCGTACGCTCCGTCACCGGAAACCCCCTGTGAGCGGAACTACTAAGGACCAACTTGGTACAACCGTTTCAATAAAGAAGGACGCCTCGACCACTGGGCCGAGAACTTCGAAGAACCATGCGCGTGGACATCCGATGCCGCTCTATTTGTTCCTGGATCTGAAGTAGAATCTTGGCGTGTTTTTGGATGAACTGACTGAAGTCATTCCGTCCTTCGGCATGCACTTTGCACCCGCAAAGTCTAAGGTCATGCTTCTGGACCTATAATCACTGGGCACGCCGTTTCCAATCCAGGGTTAGGCACTCGAAGTTGTGGAGCTTTGTGCTTATCTTGGAATTTTTATTAGTTCGGTTGTGCTACGGGGACTTCCATTGAAGAATGTGTCCTGCAGCAGAAGATGCATTGCTGCTGGCAGTGCATCGTTTACCTAAGAGAGTGCTGTCTTCATCACCTAATTCATATTGGCCCATGCATAATGGTGGCCAACCTCTGACCTGCGAGACGGGTATGAAAGAGATTCTGAAAAGTCTGAGTACTGTCGTTGCGTTTCCCCTTCCAAGATGGAGACCGCGTGATCCCCACTGCGCCTTGTTGGGATATTGCAAGGTTTGCTAGCTAATCGATGTCAGTGGCGTTTATGCTGTCGGTTTCTCTCCAGACTTTCTGACTGGGTGTTGGAGGTGTGGGCCTCTAGGATGCTTGTTGTGATCTAGCCCTAGGTTCCCTCCTTGCCCCATTAGAAAGCTTTCTTCCAGTAAACCGACACTGCACCAGTGTTCTCATCTGGTGTTGCTGTCAGTGATGATGATGATGGTGACAGCCGAAAGTCGCCTACAAATTAAGAAAAGCACGCATCGTTTGGTGCTTCGGAAAGTGACGCTTTTCAAGCTCCTGTCCGGAACTGAACATGTGTCCAGGAACTGTCTCCTGTAGTGGAAGTTTTCTCTATCTCCTTCGCTGTCTGTCATTCTTTCGGATTTCGATTCTCCAGTGTGTTGGGTACCAGCGTTCTCCGTCGTAGTCGGTAGTTTGGTTTATCCTGGGATCAATAAGAGCTACTGATCATGTCGATATTCATTATCCGTTTGATCGTGTCGGAGGGATTGGGCACAAACCCTCGAAAGTTGAGAGGACATCAGTCTTTTTTCACCTATCCTCCAAGGATTGTCCTCGGCATTTCCATTAGCGTTCCAGTTAGATCATCCCGATATTGTTGCGTTACAGACGCCCGTTGGAAGCTATGATCTGAGTCAGTGCATTGACGTACGTGATCTTGAAGGAAGACGGATCGACGTCCGCACGATGGCACATTTACAAACAAACTCACTCAAAAGGAACGGCACTCTTTGGCTAGGCCTGCCCCCCGCTAACCGTAGATCACATGATCCAACTAATTCCTTGATTCGTTGGTGGGTCATCATCATCATCTTGGACAACATTACCAGAATAATAAAAAAGTGCCTACCTGCCCTACAACCTTGGGACATAGGCTAAAGAAATGACAGGGAACTTATCGTAAATATCCCTATATTCCCAGGGAAAGATAACTACCTTTCAAAACTTGTCTGATCATCTTGTTGGGGCAAGACATCCTTCTCTGGCTTAATCCGGGTTCTTTGCGAGCCTTGCCCAAAGCAAGCCCCAACAAAACGGCGCAAGCGGAGAAGTGTCTATAAGCTCGCCGCTGGGATCGCCTATATGCCGCGTCCTGTTGGGGTTGTAACCACGCATAATGAGAATCATGTGGCCACCACAGAAAAGAAGATGAAGATCCCACAAAACTCACCTTCGTGGTAGTTGCTTTTATTTCGCGTTGCCACGCCATGACCTCTCCTCCGCCAACCTTTTCCCCAACGAGGATCTAGAAAAGAGAACACGGTGGATGATGGTCGGGCGTATATTATACATGCCCCCTCCATCTTAACTGGATAAGCATTGTATTCCTCAAGCGAATGCGATTCATCATCCGACCATTTTCATGACCTACATGCTGCCGTCACTGTCGTTTTTTAGAATATGCTCTTTGGTCTCAGTGATACCGTTTTCTGGTCACATACGACATGTTGGCTGATGTTGCTCGTGCGTGGCTGATACGTCATCTGTCAAAGTGAAGTCATGGCTTGCACAACTGCTGTAATCGGTAATCCTGTTAATAAATCTACGCTTCATACTCTTAAGACTGTAAAACTGAAGCAGGAGTTTGCATTCCGAAGGTGCTAGGCTAATGATGTTACGGGGTCCACTTCTGATAGTTTGTTTAAATTAGTTTATGCGGATTTGTGATCGTCAGGCTACAGACTACTAAGAGCAATACTAGTAATCGTTCATTTTTAATTCTTTCGGTGCCTAGCTGCCTTGGTGCTCAGAGTAAACACGAGGTTTGAGATACTGTCAGGTTTTCCAAGCCTAGACGGGAGAATTCGAGATGCCGGGGTTGAGTTGGAATCACGAACCTTCTAATCAGCAATTTCGCGCCTTAACCGCTAAATTATCTTGAGCCCTCATCTGAGGATGAAAAAAAATTAAAAAAGATCGTTCAGCTGTAGCATCCTTTCAATGCCTAGCTGCCATGCCATCCGAAGGAAGCACGACGGCTGGGATACTGCCAGGTTGCCCATGCCTAGGCAGGGAAAGTCGAGAGGCAGAAGCTGGGCTTGAACCACGGATCTTTCGGCCAGTAAATTCGCGCTCCAGCCACTTGAGCCATCTTCTGAGGATGAAGATCGTAAAGCTCCTGACAGCCCAATTAATGGGACTGTGATCGCCTGCGCTTTGTCGAATGTACTGAACTCGTCCCCCCATTACCTCAGTGTGTCTCCAAACCAAGCTGCTGCATGCTTCATCCTCTAAAATGAGACGTCTATGCCCTATACTGTATGCCCTCAGGTCAGTTTTCTCGCAGGTCGAACTTTGAGTCCTGGAATGAAGCCGCCTAATTTCCTACTGGGAATGTGCCGGAATATTAGTAGCTCGGGTGCATTCATTGACGTTTGATCAAGTGGGCTTTTGTCTGTTTACCGAGCGTAGCTTGTAAACCAGCACAAGGCTCGAAACTGCACACACAAAACGAAGACATGTATAAAAAGATCAGGGGGATCCAACCAAACTTTTCTGGAATACACATTCAACCAAGAAATCAGACAACATAGCTGGAAAAAGAATGAAGATATCCCTCATCACAGACAGGTATCTGAATAATCGGTCAAGCGTGAAGAAATCTCCGAGTACCAATAACCAACTATAGCAAACAAAAAGCACAGCAACCGCAGAAGCAAACGTGTGAAAACTATCGACCACCAGTGTTACGGATAGAGTATCGATCCTGGTTGAGCGCGAGAACAAGAATGAATAGCGTAGAATGAATAGCGCTTTACTTGTCTAAGAATAGACGTACATAAGCTGAAAGTTAAGCGAAAGCATGGTTAATACGAAACGGCAATGTGAGCACAAAGTATAGTCATGACATTCACCCGGGCCGTTTGATTGTGTGTAGAAAGGGGTAACTCGGACACAGGTACTGAATGAATGTTTATAAAAATCTACCGAGGGATAATGATGTGTTGTCAGGCTTCTCGGTTTCTTAAAATGTAGGGTCGCGTACGCTGCTGGATCCTGGCCAAATCAGAGATGCTAGGGTCATATGTATTTGGAGGCGCAGGTGCATCGCCCGAGCACGGGGGTGAGACTGGAGTATGATCGGTATTATCTTCAACGTTACTGAGCGGAGGCGCGTACAAGTCAGAGAGAGGGGGTGTATGAACGCCATTGCCTTCACTGGATGAGGTACGCGTGAACTCGTTGACATGTGTGCGATCACCACAAGGAGCGAGATGGCGGACGGATACAATGCCTTCTTTTCCGCCGGGCGAGATGGCTCAAGTGGTTAGAGCGCGAATCTACTGACCGGAAGGTCCATGGTTCTAACCCGACCTCCGCCTCTCGACTTCCCCTGTCTAGGCTTGGACAACCTGGCAGTATCCCAGCCCTCGTACTTCCTTCGGGTGGCATGGCAGCTCGGCACCGAAAGGGTGCTACAGCTGAACGACTTTTTTTCCGCCGGGAAAACGAACATGGGCGTAATGTGGATTGCAACTTATAAGCTCGACTTCCTCAACGACTGGTTCATACTTTGAGGCACGGTCAAATCTTTTCAGTAAAACAGGTCCTGGAGTAGTTAGCCAAGTTGGTATAGACAAACCACAGGATGACCGACGTTCAAACCGAAACATTCGTTCATGTGGAGTGGCATTCGTGGACACGCAGAGCAGGGACCGTATCGAATGGAGGGCATCTGATAGAGCCGACTCCCAGTGACAGATTTGAAGGCCTTTCGTCTTGAGTCTGAGCTGGATTGCGTTCCAGAGTGTCCCGTTGAGGCGTTCGACTTGCCCGTTCCCCTGGGGATTATAAGCAGTTGTTCGGCTGGTGCAAACTCCTCTGTCATGTAGGAATGTAGACAGTTCGTCGGATATGAATGAGGAGCCACGATCCGAATGTACATATGCAGGCATACCAAACAAAGAGAATAATTCACATAGACATTTAATAACGGTAGATGCACATGTATCTGCGCAGGGAAAGGCAAATGGAAAACGGGAAAACTCGTCAACGATAGTAACGAGATATCGGTTTCGAGTAACAGAAGGCAGAGGTCCTTTAAAATCGACGCTAATTCGTTCGAATGGTTGAGTCGCCTTGATGAGCGTAGCGGGGGTGGTTTGTAAAATTGCGGTTTGATGGCGGCACAAACCGTACATTTTGTGGTGACGTCTTTGACATCTTGGAGGGAAAACGACAAGTTTTTGGAAAGAACAAAGTGATGCATGAGAGTAATTCCGGGATGGCACAAGGAATCATGAATTTCTTTTAATTTATCATTGCCGATCACATTGGCGCATTGGTGACGCGATAAGGTGTCAGCCACCAGATTGTCTTTTCCAGGTCTGTAGCTGACATCGTAGCTAAAAGCGGAGAGTTCCATTTTCCATCGCTGGATTTTATCGTTTTTCATCTTACTTTTCTGCAACACACCGTACATAAAGGAAACCGACCGTTGGTCAGTGATAAGAAGTGCTTCCCGAAGAGATAATGCTTCCATTTACGGATAGATTCAACGATGGCGTATGCCTCTTTCTCAATAGAAGAGTGATTCTTTTCGCTCGATATCAGTGTTCTAGAAAAGAAAGCCACCGGTCGGCCGTTCTGAGTCAGAGATGCAGCAACGGCTATGTCTGAGGCGTCCGTCTCGACAACTAAGGGTGCATTGTAGTCAACTGTCACAACCATAGCGTTCCATAACTCCTTTAAATTTTCGAAGGACTGTTGTACACGCTCCGGTAAGGGGAAAGTCCTATTTCTGACGAGCACACTGATTTTGTCAGAGAAGTATGGTATCCATTGCGAATAATAAGCAAACATGTCAACAACTCGTTGTTGGGATTTAGCGTCATGTGGATGAGGGAGTTGACGAATAGGACTCATTCGTTCAGAATCTGGTTTGATAATTCCTTCAGAGACTTCATAGCCGAGAAGGCGTATTTGTTCGGCTGCTATGATGCTTTTCTTGCAGTTAAGGGTAATTCCATATTTTTTTATTACTTCATAGAAATATTTGAGGTTCTGGCCACGCTCATTTTGGGTAGTCCCACAAATAGTGACGTTGTCGATGTAAGCGTAGGTGCTACTTAAGTTCTCAGACTTGATTATATGATCAATAGTACGCTGGAAGCATGGTACTCCGTTGGTAACACCGAAAGGAATACGACGGAACTGAAACAGTTCTCCGCATGCTTCAAAAGCCGTATACGGTTTGTCTTTCTCACTGATTGGAACTTGATGGTAAGCACTTAATAGGTCTAAGGTGCTAAAGACAGCATGGCGGGAAATTTCTTCAGTCATTTTATCCAGTCGCGGTAACGGATAAGCGTCTAGGTATGTGAATCGATTAATGGTTTGACTGTAGTCCACTACCATGCGTCTTTTGTGATTTGAATTTTGCGTGACCAGTACTTGAGCCCTCCAGGGAGAATTCGAAGGTTCAATTATACCTTCATCCAATAGTCGGTTAACTTCAGAGCGGATGAACTGTTCATCGTCAGGGTTATAACGCCGTGATTTTGTGGCGATAGGCTTGCAATCGGGTGAAAGGTTGGCAAAAGTGGAGGTGATTCAACCGTAGCAGCAGCTAGACCGCAGAGCGTGAATGGACCTCGGTTCCCACCGAATGTGATTTCAACTTTGTTATGTAGACCAAGGAAGTCGTGGCCTAGCAGCACGTCAGCACATAGATTGGGTAACACCAATAGTTTGATTTTTTTGTAAACAGTACCCATGTAATCGATGGATGCGTAGCAGTAGCCGCTAGTTGAACACGTCAGAGATGTAGATGCCATGGTAATTACAGAATCGTTAGCATATATCTTCCAGCCACGTGTGCGGACTACCAAAGGAGATATATAACTGCCCGAACTTTCTGTGTCTATGAGGGCCTGAAGCGATATGCCATTTACCTTTATGCTAGTCACCGTGCGGGACAAGCAGTTCGGGGTTGCAGCAGTCAACAAGGAAGATAAGGCAGAATCTGTCGTGCAATTTGAGTGATTTTTGACGGACTTGGATCGACAAACACGCTGAAAATGGTCTGTTTTGCCGCATGATTTACAAACTGCTTCTCTTGTGGGGCATTTGGATCGTGGATGCCTGGGACGACCACAAAAATAACATGTCTGAGAATTGATTGACGAGCGATAAGGTGTGGAATCAGGTGAGACTGAGTGTGAAGGAGTAACTGTAGTTCTCTGTAAAGGTGATGCAGCCGCAGAAAATGATATCGATTGGTTATGCGAGTATGACAGTTTGTTTGTGGGCCGATTCTAATGACCTAGCCAACTCATGTGCTTCATCGAGAGTGAGCTCATTTTGAGCCAGGAGTCTTTCTCTAATGGTAGCAGATTGAAGTCCGTTTATCAAAGCATCGCGTACACTTTCGTTTTGGTGGTCAGTGGCGGACACCGCCTTGAAATCACAATTTTTGGCCAAGGATTTAAGCCTCTGAGCAAACTGATCAACATCTTGACTGGTGTCTTGTTTGCAAGTTTGTGGAAGATGACGAGCATAAATTATATTCTTAGGACGAATGTACAACTTTTCAAGTGTACTGATAGCGGATTTGTAATCGGGACAACCATCGATGTAAACGTATACAGGTGCATCCACAAAATGGATCAAGGTTTCGAGTTTGTTTAGATTAGGCGATTCGACAGTGCCCAGAAGCGTTCGGAAGGTTCGGAACCAATGATTCCAACGCGTTGTTGCGTCTGGAGAATTCGGATCTGCGTCGAAACACTTGGGTCGCAGCAACGGTTCCATTGAATCCTTAGACAAGTAAGTTGTTACGGATAGAGTATCGATCCTGATTGAGCGCGAGAACAAGAATGAATAGCGTAGAATGAATAGCGCTTTACTTGTCTAAGAATAGACGTACATAAGCTGAAAGTGAAGCGAAAGCATGGTTAATACGAAACGGCAATGTGAGCGCAAAGTATAGTCATGACAACCAGTCCCCTACTGCTTTGTGGGTTGGAATTTTGAGGCTTCTTGCGAACTTTACAACCCGAAATTGTCATTCACCCTTATAAACCTTCCTTCGTCGAACTTCACCCGCGACTGCTTCCAATTCCTCAGCTATGTACTACCATGCCAGTTTGTCGGCCACTTAACGTACTTTGCTTGCCCTTCCTGTCCCTTTGGAGGACTGACAAAAAGACTCTAAATCAGGTGGTGGTCTCTTCCATGTTTCAAACTTCAGCGCACCTTCAAATTGGGCAGCAGTCCTGTTGGTATGTTTTTCTCTCTCACATTTGCTCTGTCCCTTGGACACGCACACTAGACTCCAACTCGGCTGTTCATGTCGACGCGTGGACGAGCACAAATGTTTCACTACTTACGTCCCGGACATCTAGTAATTTCGGTGCAATGGTGGGTTTTGTTTCACGGTTTTATGTTTTTATTTACGATGTGGACTTTAGTTGAACTCTTTCCTAGAGCTGGAAACGCTTCTCTGAGCTGAAATAGCCGCCTATCCGTTGACTAGATCATGTAGGGTCAACAAAAGTCCAGCGTATGTTCTGACAGACTAGCCCCGATGCGGAGAGTATGGCTTCCGTCAAAAGGTTCCCAGGTGATTCGTTCGGAAAAAAGCCCAGATATTATCACCAACTTTAAATTAGTCACGAATTCAGTTGCAGCCAGCTACCGATGGAGGCCCTCAGTTCAAAGCTGTCGCTTCTTGACCGCCTCTATTGAGTCCGACCATGTCATCAGATGTGTACAATACAAGTTCGCTTTCCTGTATCAGTTAGGTATATTCGATCTCCCACCAGTCTTGTATGGCCTAATAAGTTGGACCAACCAGCTATGAACCGTCGCAGACGAGCCTGCACAATTGCGATTATCGTCATGCAAGTCACCCATACACCGATTATTAGAGACATGGGGTGACGAAAGTTCAGGCTTTTGCGACGTGTTAATATCACGGCCCGTTCCCACCGATTCAACCAACTAAGCCGTTTACGATAAAGATGGATCAATGATACACTGTCGAACGTATTTCATGCCATGAATGCAAAAATTCGAAAAACAATCCAGCTGTTCTCGACCCCGAGCCTCAGAGAAACTTCGTGCACAGTAGTGGAGTGTGGACACTGGTTTCCAGTTGAAAACGGAAGCGCAACACACAACTGCGATCGTAACAAGCTCCTAGCTTTCAACGTACAGCTGCCACCCTGACTTTGTCGTTTGGCTTGAGTGCTGCAATCATCCAACAGCAGCGAAGCATCAGTGCTGAACACTGGTGTTGTGTTGTCAATGATGACAATGATAATGGTATACAGTGGCTTGGAATTCGTTACGTAGGGTACAATCTTGTTAGGAGGGCCAAAGGAGAACACTCAGTTCAAGAACACGAGAAGTATTCGTAGTATTCTTAGTATTCCTCCTATGAGGCGATCTGGGGGTGAAGTCGTACTGTCCTCTGCGATTTGAGTTCGAAGGCAGTAAGGTGTTTCCCTCCGGTGACCGTCATTTGTGTATTGTTGGAGGCAGCGGTACTGCTTTTCCCCGAGAAAAGAAAGGCTAGAAATGGTCGGCCCTAATTACCATACACGTCAATCACCCAAACGTTGACCGTGACCGCCGGCGCATTATTCAACATGGTCGGAATACATCTAAAACCAAAGAATCTGGTGCAACCCAAAGATCATCTGTTGTGCACAGCCGCATCAGGAGTCATACAGTAATGCCCTACCCCCTGCACTCTCAGGTTAAGACAGACCCATCACAGCCGAGCATGTCAGACTACTGAGTCATCTGCAGTCAGGGTCTCTATACAAGACCCTACTGGCCGCTGACCCACGGGTCAGACTTGTGCGTCAGGGGCCAGAGGCAGAGCTACTGAAAATAAAACTTACGTCCCCTATTTTCTTCTTGAACAAACTTTCCAGTCAAAGGCTCAAGGCGGGATACCTCAATCAAACCGCGTCCTCGGTCTGGGCCACCGGGTAGTATCACTTGCCTGCACATTTGTCCACCGAGGTCCCTACCCAACCCCTTTCCATCACACAAGGAAACTTTGCTAGGTCATCTGATTACCAGCTATCTGGCCGATGTGCCTTGTCCAGGCCGCTGCCAGTTAACAATAAATATAATAATACCTAATCCACGAGATCCTTTTCCACATTGGACCTTTCAACATTCGTACTCGGTGTTAAATTAGCGAACGGTTAATACTTGCCGTGACCCTATACCCCCTTCCAATTGAAATGTGCTGTGTTTCTGAAACACGTATACAAGTCCCAAACGTGGTCATGCATCCCAAAACGCCAAGGACGAACTCAGCTGTTTTACACTTCATCCTCCGGTATCCGCTTATCCAGAAGAAACGCCCGTGGGATATATGGTGCGGTAGTTGAACTGAGCCGCAGAGCTGAACGCGCTTTGCTGAATTGGATTCTACTGAACAGTCGCCTTTGTGCTGTTCGGTTATCCAGCTCGGCTAAGTTCACTACCTCTCAACACAGAGGCTGCCTGTTTGTAGTGTCGACATGATTCCCAACGGACTGTAATTGTAACGCTGAGAAGTAGACTTTCTATCGAGAGTTATCCGAAATCACTCGTTAACCAAGAAGCGTCGGCATTGTGATCCTTGCGGACAATATAAACACCCAAGTCGGTCGTCTGAGCTTCCTGGAATCATGTCTGGGCGGTCGATTCGGAATTGATGCGCACCGCACAGACAACGGAGAGTGACTCCTTCGGTTATTTGTTGATTATCAACTATTTCTGGCCAGTAAAGACTTTCAGCATAAACACTTGCATTGCGCAAACTGGCGTTCGCCAAGTGTAAGTCGACCGTGGACCCAACTAGTTCACGTGGCTATCAGTCACCGGTTGGGTCTTCCGTTTGGTCTGGGGTACACAACTTGATTTCGAGCAGACTTGACAATTGCTTCTGTTAAGACCCTCGCAAGTTAGCAAAAAAGCGTGCCAATCCACCATCCTTAGAGAACTACCGTAGCTGAGGTCCATAGATCTGAGATAGCTCAGGAGACAGAAGCTTTTGCTACCGGAAACAGTCGTCCGCTTGACACGATCGACTGGCCAGGGGAAAGCAGTGGTCAGTGAAAAGATGAGTGAAAAGGATGGCTCACCAATCCACCCGCAAAACTGCCGGACGGAGAGGTGCGCCGAACACATCCTGTGGAGCTAATGGATACGGACAAGTGAAACATAAACCTTAATCGCCGTTAGAGGAGGAAATAAAACACGAGATATACGTACTGAAACTTTACAAGGCACCAGGACTGGATGTTCTGTATTCAGCCGGGCAGCCGTATCAGTCCACATGGTCGAGCCAAACATGATATTTCCATCCTGATCGAGACTTTTGTGAGCCTTCATCAGCTATGGCATAAGCGTGACAGCTTATCTGTCAGCGGTCGACTTTACAAAGCTGTGGTGCATCCCATATTGTTATACGGGTCAGAAACCTGGCCGCTGTGCACTGAGGATGTCAAAATCGTTCGCTGTTTGATCATCGATGTCATCGGCGCATTGTCCGACTCTGGTGGAAACACCGGACCAGTAATGCTGAAGTACGTCGAGTGGTTTTCTGCAGAAATAACTCGCCCACGATATATGAACTGGTCACACTCCACGGGTTGCGCTGATTTGGTCACGTGCTTCGTATACCAGTCGACTGACTTCCTCGAAGTGCCGTTTATTCACAACCACGCGAAGGCTGGAAACGAGCCGGGGCAAGTCAAAAGCTACTTGGCAGCGAAGTATGAAAGTCATTACCAGCAGATTCAGCTGTGCTGGTCCCCGCTATCTTCCTGGATGGGGACCCAGAAGCGGGTCACCTCAATGTTTAGACATTAACAGACATGGCCCGGTCGCACACTCAGGGACTCATATACGTGGTAGATGTTGCGTTCAGTGCATAGCTTCCACCCCTTCCCGATCTCCCGAATGGAAAGTTCACTGATACCCCTGTACTGACTCATCAATTGTATCGCCTACCGATTCCAGTGCGTGGCTATCTACCTCACCTACCCAAATAATCGATGAACGAACCTGTGGTAGCTATCACCACTGTACGATGAACACGCAGCTTTTTGAGCTGAAGATGACAGTGGTGCTTCATTCCTGACGATTTATACCTCGAAGTCCAAAGAGGGTGACGGTCTTTTAATAACCACCTTGACAAACCTACTACCACCCGAGTGGGGACTCCGGAGCTATACAAACCAATGGTAGTGACCCTGACAGTTATGGCTGTCATTTAGCAAATGGTGGCCGTGCATCAAGACTATCTTCATTGCGTAACTCCCACTCCATGACAAACCGGACAGACAGAACTGTTTGACGTTAATGCACTGGTTGTGTCATCCCCTCCAACGCATGGCTTTCACCCATTCATTCCCATCCTCGATTAATGGAGCTGTCGCAGCAAGAGCCACCGCATTTCGGTACATGGTTTTCGGCCTAAAGACTGGACTAAAATGAAAGCCGAACACAACTGAAATGTATTGAGAATTAATCCATTGTACGTCACATTTTGGCCGGTAGACGTTAGGTTTGACTCACGAAATTCTATGCTACGGCAGAAGATCAGGTTGCCAACAAGTTTGCCCGCGAATCTGGACTCAGGATATGATCTGGTCACCATCATCTGGGTGGATGAGCTTGACAGTGCGCCAGTGCGTTGTCCGAATTGGCCTGGATATCAGCACACCTAATGGAGTGCTGGGAATGAGTTACTTTGAGGTCAGCATGAACCATCATGGTATACCTTCTGGCTAACTACCCCGTCTCACATTAGCTAGGTCTGTGCCCGAAAATCTGGCTGATAGATGCATTGGGCATAGAGTGTCGACGAAAGTTATTTGAGCTTTCCGAACGACTATCAGCAGGTGAAACAGGAAGCGTCATTGGTTTTTAGCCCTGACATAAATAAGTTAAGAGGAGGCGAGATCACCCCATGTCCAACTGGTTTTCCTTTTCATGAACTTATCACACAATTCAATGGTAGGGCTTGGCTTGCAGAACCCGGATCATTTGCCCGGAACGCTAAACCCCTAAGATGGCTCAACAGTCTGCCGAAGTACAACAGGCGGTTTGTCAAGCGTTTGGAGACTCGAACGAAACGGAGCACAGTTCCAGGACTACTTGGCGTAAACCGACGGGCAGGTAATCGCCAGGTGCAAGTTTGGGGGATGTGAACTAAGGTATCATTACAGATGGTGCGAGATGGCTCAGTGGTTAGAGCGCCAATTTACTGACCGAAAGGTCCGTGATTCGAACCCGGCCTGTGCCTCTGGACTTCTATCTAGGCTTGGGCAACCTGGCAGTATCTCAGCCCTCGTGCTTCCTTCGGGTGGCATGGCAGCTAGGTACCGAACCTACTGAACCATTATTACTAATACTAATTATCGTCTTCACAGTTGATGGTTCAAAGGCGTATCCTAGTTGAAGTAGAGCTGCGGAGAAATTGTCAGTTGAACTGAACTTAATGCAAAAGCGTCACTTTCACATTACGCTTGCGAGTCAGCACTGTATTTTACCAAGGCTTGTGGCAAAGCCGGACACGTACTCCGATAAATGTTCGGCCATATGGAACAAGTTAGAATGTATGCGCGACGCAAGGAATAATAACAATGGATAATAAGGAGCTGGAATGGTTGTAGTCTAGTTATTACATAAAGGTTGGCTACGGGGTCTCTCAGCTTCCGATTTTTCGAAATTACTTCGTTCGACGTTTTCTAATCTAAATGCCTCGCCATCGAGAACACGGGACATAAAACTGTAACCTCTTCGTACTTCAAAGTACATATTTTCCCACCGCTCGATAACCTCCCTTTCTTGTGCGACTGCGCTTACTTTACAACATAACTTTGAACGAGAAGTGTACTTTTCAGAGCGATCTTGGGTAATTCTGGCTTGGACAATCTTCTAGGCTTCCTTGGGGATTAAGCTGCATCCAATGCAACCCACTTCAGGTTTTCGACCACGAGGCGTACGTGGAATGCGGTGTTTCGCCCAACAACGTCACCTTATACTTGGATGCACCTCTGTACATGCACACTAAATTCCACTATTGATTCTAGTAATTAAGTGACTCCTGCTTCCAACAAGAGTATTATAAAAGTCACTCTAGAGTGCACCGAATCATTGAGTCAACGGTATTGCTGGCATTCAATACACCACTCAAATCAGCTGCGTTTGAGTAGATACCCGTTATTGTCACCCTCCATGTTCATCCAAGACCGTATCTATGATCATGGGTATTGGTAACTGATTTGATTTGAAAACGGGAGGGTCGGTTATTCAGAGGAGAATTCTTTGAACCGATTCAGATGAGGAGATGTCTAGGACTATCACGTATTGAATTGAGGTCCACCAAATTCTGGCCAAGTGTTACGGAACTGTGATTGGTGACAATTTTTTTTGGAAACAGCTTCAACAAGTAGCCTCTGCAGGACGTTAGTGCAACCCCGGACGGTGCCGGATACAAAGGGTGTTGGGTATCCCTCAGGATTCTTATGAATTGTGAACAGGCTTCGAAGTGCTTGTCTATTTCATGATTGGCCATGATCTCTGTGGGAATTCTAATGTATCTGAAGGTGTTTTAAGGATAATTGACCGTTACAACGTGGTATTTCTCTAAGATAGATGAATATCACGTCTACTGAGGAGAATGCATGTAAAAAAAAATCGGACAGGCAAGGTAAAGGATGCAGGTAAATTCTTGAATCTCTTAGCTTGAGCTAAACGTCGAGCTTTAGGAAGACTAGACTAGCGACAGGTAGGCCAGCTGAAATCACTGGTAGCGTAATGCCTAGATGTTTTAAAGTAGGAATACTGATGATTGGGGAGTTGTTAACACTTGTATGACCTTGATATGTGAGCGAAAACAAGACGTCCCTACATTGAATTGCATTGTGAAAAGTGTCCACGGAATCATCGTATCGTGCGCATTTCATGAGTTAACTGGCAGCACTCAGTCACATTACCGTCAGCTTATTCACGCTGAAAGGTAGGAAGATCACGTATGTAAAAAGAGCCGGTGGAAAAGGTAACACCTTAAGGTAGGACACTGTTATCCTATAGTTGAGAAGAAATATTACCACTAAGATTAGTACGGTTGGTAGAATAGTTTTGATTTCACAGTTTGCAACAGAGACCTGCCAACACTACCGAAGGCATTGGTGTAATCAAGGTACAGTAAACCTATATTTTCGGACTTCTTACTTAGTGATGAAACACTGGAAAGTGCCAAGCACGTGACTCAGTCTGCGGTTGATCGCAACAGCAGGGTTACAGTCTGATCCGAGTCAATGCTCCGTAAGAAGTGGATTATCCTGTTTAGGTTACTTCAAAAACAGCTCGAAAAGCGAGGGTTTACAAGAAGTAGGTCGGAACAATAATTTTTCGTTATTTGGCGCTAGTGTTTTTATTGCTACTTTTCAGCACTCAAGTGTTCTCCTGTCGGAAAACTACTGATTAAAGAGGGCTGTACTGGGCGCGCTTATTATATCTGCAAATTTTTTGGGTAACAGAATTGATAGCTACATGCTTTTGGGGATGTTCATTACATATCGCACATAATCTTTCGTTTGGACAGATGTCAGCAACACTGAACGTCGTTGGTTTGCTTATGAAGGCCGACTCTGCTGGAAGAAAAGCTTGCTCCGTTGTCTCAAGGCTTCGTTAAAACACTCCACTTTTTTGCTGCAGATTGTGTTACTGGGCTAAGTTTCAACATAACTTTCACCTGGGAGATGAATTCCTGTCCCGATTAGTTGTGTTGGCCATTTTAACCTCACCTCGAATCCTGCCCCTGCAGGAACGTTCTTTCTCTGAATTTGCTTCAGAGACGAAGAGGAAAACTATTCCACACGGATATGAATCTTCTTAATTGGGGAACACGCGTCCGGGTAAAAGTTGAGGTTGCTGGTCGTATGTTTACCGTAAATTAAGGTTTTCAGGTAAAGAAAAATAGAAAAATCAGTACTGGAAACCAGAAGCCTAAGTAGACCGGCGTTATCTCATCAGGTCCCTCTTTCTAGTCACTTCGAAGCTTTCCTCAAAAATGACCGCTGATCCACCTTTGAATATACTTTTACAAAAAATGACTAAGACGTTGATGAGAAAAACCAAGGGGGCGAATCTACCCGTGGCAAAGACATTTGCTGTTTTCCATTTGGATATCAAGTCTCTTAGAGAGGCTCGCATCAAGCAACTGGGTCTTCTTTGTAGCGAGACCAAAGTCGTCTCCTTAAGTGAATACGTACCCTCTACCCTCTCTGAATAACCTGTTTGTTCTCTTTGCTTTTGCTTAATTCCAACAGTTTGAAGAAGGTTTGCAGAAATATCTCCCGAAGTCAGATCGCGAAGTGATCTCGGTGCTTCGACGCAAGTATCAGCGTACAAATACAGAGTTCCGTCATTCGAAACAATGCAAATCCGTTCTTCACCAGTGCCTTCAGCGTATTGCTGCTCGCCCGACACGAGTCTACATGATTTTAAACGATCTCAAGACAACTTTCAAGCTTCAGACCACCGGAATTTCTCTGAACATCTCCAAGAAGCTTTCCAAGTCACCACCCAATCGTCCGCAATCGAGCGGGCCAAATACAACCGGTAAGTGTGATAGATCCATTGTTCCCGATTTTGAAATCTGGTCGTGTATACTAAGGGTTAGTACGGTTACTGGGACCGACTGAAATATTTACTCAATCGTGCCACTTTCAAATACGTGCAGACAATGTGACTAACTACAGTGAACCCTCTCCCCATTTAAAAAGAGAGTCCGTTGAAAACGGACGCTCCAAGTGGGGTCTAGAGCTCTGCAGAGTGACGTAACTCAGGAATTGTCCGTGGATAAAGTGTACCTTGTTGCTAATAACGACTTTCTTAATCTAGGCTCGGGCAACCTGGCAGTATTCCAGCCCTCGTGTTTCCTGAATTAACGACATTTCTTTTATACCGCCGGAGGATTAGTGCGGCGTATGACTTAGGGTTAGAATTGTTACGACCGGGTTTACCAGAATCTTTGGAATTTATCAGTATGAAATCGCAGCAGCAATTTGACTCGACACTGTATAGTTGGGTAGACAGGAGCAACAGAGTAAAACTAGCTTTATTTTTCCTCTTTCATACTCAACGACGCATGTCGAAGAATGTTTACCCCCTATTAATGGATTTCAAATGATTGTGAACAGCTGTAAAATACATCCTTTGAGTCATATCACAGAGAAATGTATGGGACCAAGGGGAAGGTTGTTGTTATAAAAAGAGTACGGTCCTAGTCCGTGGACCATAATAATAATAATAATAATAATAATAATAATTAATAATTAATAATAATAATAATAATAATAATACAGTTCAATTGGTCTAGATTAAAAGGAATGGTAGAGTTACCACAATTCACACGATTCCCCTGGTTCAAATCAGATGGTACTTTTGTCTCAAGAGGCCACTGACGTGGTTTGCTTGAAGACCGAAAACGCTTGTTCACACGGATTCACCCTAACAAATGTTCGATTATTTTGGATGAATGGTAGTGAATCCATCGGCTGAAATTATGCTTCTTTTTGAAATTTTAACCCTCTATTTACTTTACTTTGGGGCGGATAAGAAAAATGGAGATTTGTGAGTTTGCTCAAAATAAAACACGATAACAATTACAATCCAGTGAAAGTCGAATGTAGCGTTTCTCGCATCAATTATTTAGCTGCTCGCGGTTGGGTTATGTCTATCACGGGAAAGATATCCGGCCAAGTGTAAACCGCCAGCCGCTTTCGGCGTCAACAACTGCTTGGTCAACTGCTACCGACTCATCTTCAATTTCTTCAATTCCCATGTAGTATTGGAAGGCGAGAGTGCTAGCCTGTCCTAACTCGGTTTACAAATGGACCGCACAACTATCCTTCGTTTGATCACACCACTCTTGAGTAAACGGAACCAAGCCTCTAAATTGTTTTGAGTCCTTCATCAATGGTTTCCTGTCTCTTTTTTTTACTGTACACTCATTCGATCCATGCTGAAGGTTTTGAACGCCTCGGTCGTTATTATCCTCTGTCGATCTTTTGCTTTTACTTTTCCGTAAATAGCTCTTTTACAAGCGAGAATCCTCATGAGTACAGCCGTGTAATACTCGTATCATTTGTCCACATTGGAAATGTCCTTTTTTCCGTGATCTTCACACGATTTCTGCAGGTGTCTCAGCTACGGCTTTGCTCGGGCCTGCCTTTCCAATTGAGGGTATAAGACCCATGCCAAAGCTTTCCTGAAATTCACCTAGTCGCTTACGCTTGCCTTGCGCAGCAATTCATGTTGAGTTCTCGTGCCATCTGGATTTTGTGGCCTTCAGCGCGTTTCTGGAAAGTCATATACATTCCCACTATGTTGTTCCTAGTATTTAGGCTGTTCCTTGTGCCAGGAACGTTGGGATTCCACCATTGAATTACGTATTGAGAATGAAGGTGCAGTCGTGCTGCGCGAGGTTCCTGGTTCATTGGAGAAACTGACCACCGAGCTCGATGTGTGGGAGTGTGGAGACGCATCTGCCTCTGCCGCCCGCGGCCCTACAAAATTTCGGTTGAGTAATGTTGGCCAGACACGCAAATATAATTGGTGATGATTACTGGCCGTGACTGTTTGGAACAGAACTTTCTCGATAGACCCAGTTTGGGCCCGACCTTGACGTCGTCGTCGGGCTTGAGTGTTGAGATAATCCCGCGGTCTACACTGGCCGGTCCAGTTCAACACACTCATTGGATTAATTCAACGAACCTGAATGAGACATCGGTACCACCTCACCATTAGCAACAGAAATCCGGCGTAAGATATCATTCACCCGACGCGATAAGACACCCATCCAGGATGATTTCCATCGTGCACTTTTCAAAGAGAGGAGTGAACCCCCGGCGAATAGTCTAACGACTCTACTACTGAAGATTTGGGACGAAAACTAGATACCTGTTGAATGCGACTTTTCGAACTTGATTGCAGTTTTCAACAAGGGCACAAGAACATGCGAACATCAGCATAGTAACCGTAGCATTCAGGGTGTTCTCTAGCATTGTTTTTCGCAGTTTGCTTGAGTACCAGGCGAGAGGTCTGTGAGAATCAAGCTGAGTTTCGCTGTAACCGAGGATTTGCTAACCATACTTTCAGACAAGCTCTCGAACTGCGTCAGGCACTTAAACACCCAACGATAAACGTTTTTCGCGATCTATGAGCCTCTTTTATGCTTTGTCGATCATCGGAAACCATGGCGGTGCCTGACGATCAGAACTGTCCCTTCTAAAACTTTGCCCATTATGAGGGCACTGTATTCAAACTCCTCTAGTGTATCAAGCTGTTGCCTGAGTTCACCACATTTAGTGGTGTGAGACAAGGTTGCCTTCTCAGCAGTTCCCTTCAGCTTTGTTTTTTATGTGGTGCTTGAAATTACTCTATTTTTCCCTGAAACATGGATAGAAATGCTCCGAGACGTTCGCTCACAGCACTGAGTATGTGGCGGTGCGGCTCGTACTACCTTATGGTTCAGAAACGTGATGTACGCAGAAGGGATGTAGGAAGCTCTCCGTAGCATTGGGTGGTTATGGTGGGAACATCAGGTTAATAAAACTAGGTTACGCCCGATTATTTTATGAAGAAGGGACTTTTCTGTGATGAATGAGCTACTCCCGCCACGTGTTACTCTGGTGGCGACCGAGTGATGAACAGTCGGTGGCCTGGTAGCAGTCTGAAAACTCTAACCAGTAAACTCAGTCAGGTTGATAGCTGCCTTCTCCGTGGACGGTGACTCCGGGACTCAACTCATCAGTATTTACTGATACTGGCAGACATGGCTCAATCACGCAGTCAGCGGTGCTCGTGCATCATAGCTATTGCCCTCAGTGCGTATCAGACTGATTCAGTAACAAATAAGCAAATATGCAGTCGTCTCCACCACTTGGCTGTATCTCCCCTTCTCTCCAATTTTTCGGTGACCATTACCGTAGCGGCTGGAACCCGCTTATCCCTAGTTCATGGCTGATTGGCTGTACTAAACTAAACCATGTTTGAGGTCCTGCACGGAAAGGACAGCGTCGATTGGGTTTTAACTTACACAACCAACCGTGTTTCCAGTGTCTTGCTACTGAAACAATCGTATTAAATAATCTACAACCAGAGCGTACAAACAGCGATCTTCTTGCCGTGAATCTGAATCTTTCAATGTAAGTAGTTTTGGGACTGGGTAATTGTACCGTTTTCTATGAAGTATGGTCTCTTCGGAGACATTATTGAGGTGGCATCACTATATATACATATAATCTAGCAGAGCATCCATCTACCTATATGTGGCATAGTACAAAAACATGGCTTTTTTATTAAAATCTCGGGGCTGTGAACCGGCATGCACAAAGTCCGTTCGTAAACCCGACCGAAACCTTCCTCGGTACAATCAGATGTGTTTCGAAGATAATCCAAGGATTTAAAAACAGTATAAACGAGAGATTCAGCTGGGTTCCGACTGAGTCTCCCGTCAAAACCAAGTTGGTATGCAAGCGAGTGTGTTTCGCTAATCCAAGGATCCTGTAAGCTGAATGTGAGCATTTGGTACTCATCTTTCGAAATCCTCTTGGAGTAGTACGCTTGGTTCCTGTATTCTACTGTGGGAAGAGTGGATGGCCTATGGAGCACCAAATTTAGTACGGTTGTGCTCAAATATAAAAATAAAAAATCGTTTAGCTGTAGCACTCGTTCGGGGCCTAGCTGCCATGCCAACGAAAGGAGGCAAGAGGACTGGAATACTGCCAGGCTGCCCAAGCCTAGCCTAGCTGAAATAAATGTCAATAAGATGACCTTATAATTATTTCGCACTACTTTTGTGTACTTCCGCAGATTGCTGGAGTTGCCGACCCATATGTGGGCCGAGGATGTGCCGCAGCTGATCGAACATTGTTCTTTGGTTTAGGCCACACTTTACCAAGGCGTTTTTCTGATGTGTCGTATTATACGTGGGTTAGATGCACTCCCCATGACGACCGTGATTACGACATTGTAAGACTGATGTTTCCACAGTGTAAGAATTTCTTCCTTGTTTCTGAAACAAGTGTGCAAATCATTGGGACTACCGTGTAGCCGATTTGAAAGCGTCCTTATGGGGCTCCAATCCAAGGGTATTCCACGACCTTACCCCCGCTGCTACCCAATTATGTCCATAAAAACAGGTTGCTTTCCGTGGAAGCAATGTCTTTTAGAGGTTCATTTCACTCTGTATTTATATTTTTCTGAAAATTCAGCATGACTGCATGACTTACTTATTTTGCTCCTTTGCCTTCCCTTCTGATGTCAGATTTGGATGCTAGTGACAACAAACTAGCTTCCCCTGTGCTGCTTCAAACACCTGAGGAGCCCCCTCAAACATCTGTTTCCACTTCGTTGAACGATACGACATTCGTGGATCATACTGAGGATGATGACGTTATCATTTTGGATGAACCACCTCCTGCAGAAACTGCTCACGAGTCTCACTCTCCTCCTGTACAGTCAGCTGTCCCATCCACAAGTAGTCATTTCGACCTCTCAAGACAGCCTTGCTCACAAACGACCTTAGACACTTCCAGACGTTCGGTTGTAGAACGGTTGGAGCATTTATTATCCGTGAGTTGAGTTGAACCATGTACAATTCATCGGTTCGCGCCTTTTTCTATTATGCACTTCAGTTGCCGTTTTTGTAGCCTACCGAACCGTGTTGCCTCAGCCAATGTGTAAGAACGCAATGTCTTTAAGACATGTCTGATAATTTTTGTTCGTATCTCTTATAACCTTGTTCTCGGAATTCGAATCATTTCCACAACAAATACACCTGCTTTTAGCCACTCTTCTGACGGATAAATTTCCGTACTGATGGAAAGTTATTCGGTGGGTTTCTAGTCAGAGCCTGCATAGTACAAATGTATGTGAAGGTGCTGCACAAATCGAGAGGAAAGTTAGCTGAGACGGTATAGCGAAATGACACTGACATGCTAAGCGATATCAGGCTGGCCGCAACGGGTGTTTATCAATTATTGGTCAGGAACTATCTCGTTGCTGCTTGTCGCGTCTTGTGCGGTGATTTTGCAGAAGTTGTAAGGTCTTGGTTTAAGATCGACCACCCCGATGGAGGTGAAGGTAAGACTAAAAAAACTGAGACATGTCCAGATCTCAGTGCACGTAGGGCTCATGGTAGGAGTAGTTTACCTATGAAACAGTCTCACTCAGGGAAGAGTACATTGCACCCATGATGAATGTAGTTGCCTTCTAGTAACACCGATCAAGTGAATCTTGGCATGATGTGCCTGCCCCCTAAAACTCCGCACATAAATTGAACCTTTGTATCTAATGGTAGCGAAGTCCCCCACTGCTCTGTACAGATGAAGATCACACAAATCCCGTGGGCTTTTTGTCTGAAAAGTCGTCAATGCAGTAGCCCCTTACTATCAGATCGTGTGACATGAACAGCGTGACTGACGTGTCGTAGTGGTTAGGAGCCCGTGGTCGAATGGCAATGTTCAGAGCGCCGATTCGTACTATGCGCACAACTGAGGTTTCTCAACAAGGAAGAAACAGCTGTGCAGCCCTCACCGGTCATCTGGCGTTGATCGACTTTCTTGCAACATGATTTATCGACTCCTAGTGTGTGCTCGGTCCGCTTCTTACATCATGCTGGTGGAAATAGGAGTAAGCACGAAGAAGCACCCAACCGAATTTATGGCCGGTAACAATTGCCAGTAACCAAATGTTTAAAGCAGATGTTTTGTGAACCTTTCTTGTTATTTTCACATGTCTGTGGTAAGTTAGGGCATGCTTTTCACTCGTGTCGGCTTTCTATTGGCTCTTGGTTGTCTTATTTTTCCTAATCGTTTACAAGCGTCTCAGCAAAGCGATTCGGGGGCTAGAAGAGGAGGAATTGGATATGGACGCCCTAGATTCCAGCAACTCTTCATACTTAAAATTGGACGGCCTAAAGCGTCGCTACTTGCAGGTCTGGCATCGCCTATGTGACGCTCGAAGGATGGCTCGCATATCGGGTCGAATTGTGCGCCGTCGATTCACATATACAGGTAAATAACATTTGGACTGCATGCCCAGTTTTCTCTATGGGCTTTTGCGATCGCACCAAGATAGTCTTTGTGTAATACCTAGTCTGATTCACTTATGTTTCCGCCGTGATACTCTCAAATGGCCTATTGCTGAAAGTCGTCGCTGGCGGATGCTACTTAGCAATTTTGCTGCTGTTATGCACGGTCAGAAATAACTATTGATCCGGGTTTCTCTCCAAAGTGCTATCTTTAATTTGACTGGACCGGCCAGTCGGCAAGCTCGTGCGACGTCTCGGCTAGGTGACGTCTAACAGACCCAATAGCTAGATGCGCATTTGAGTTTCTCGTTCGGCCCTCCACTGATATGCATTTCATGCTTGTCAAATTCCGTTATTGATCCTTACATGGATATTCCACTTTTCTTCCATTTCGGTACATAGACGAACTTTTTTACTCGTCACTCGTGCTTCAAATGCGGATTTCTTTCTCACTCACTTGGAAATTGTTTCGGAATTTGTAGAATTTGCATCTGTTACACAATTTTCAGCCCGGGTGGTTATTCTCATCATCGTCTGTAATTGAACTTCATTCATTGTTGGATAGCATGGCTAAAGCAATCTGTTGGAGTAACCTCAAAGTTGGCTCACCAACTCCCATGTTAACCTTGTACTAGCTGCAACATCCCATTAGGGAATAGCAAGACACAGTAGATTGAGGCGATTTTTATTGTGACAGGTTGACCATTCTGCAGCACTACTTATGCATAGGTCTCCTCCAAGGTTATGCTAGATTCCTTTTGAGGGGGTGTAAAGTGTCAAGCTCAAATGTTTAATCCTGACTGGCCCTTTTTACGACGAGTTAACCATTCTGGGTCGTATCTGTCCCATCATACATTCAGTCGTTCAGTCGACGTGATGTTCAATTACTTCGGGTGATTGACCTTCGGATTCGGATGTAATCGCTATGATGTTTCCAGCCTGTACGTTTCTCGGATTTTCTCTCCGTTGAGTGGAATCCATTATTTCCAAGCTATCTCGATACGTTCTACTTCTCAGTTTGTCCCATGAACGTCAAACTTTTCCATAGGCTTTTCAACGTTCCACCGAAGCATTGCGTGCAGGCACATTCATCCACGACAATACATAAAATAAGCATGTAGTTTAGGTTTCCGTATTGGAGAGACATTGTGTTTGCATTCACGTCGTTAGCGTCTGAACAGGTGATATCATTGCCCGTGCCGGGATGTGGATATTGAAGTCTAGACTGTCGTGTTGCCACCGCTTTGCAACGTCGAACGTCATGGTTAAACATTCGAACACGATAACTTGATTCTTACGTAACCCCCGACTATCAGCAGTCTGAGGTATCAAGCTATCAAAATCTTTGACCCATAAGGATGGGGTTTCGCATCCCTGAACTACGACGGGTATCACTTTGAAAAAATCCTCCCTCAAATTCCATTCCGTTCATGGTATATCTTTCAGCTAAATAAAAGCCTCCCTGGTATTCACTCATTTGGAACAAGTTTGGAACCGGTCATCCTTTCAGGAGTGCTTGATGAACAATCCGTAATCTTTAACTGGCCAACGTTTCGGTTTGGACACAAAAACTTCATCAGGCCAAGTCAGGAGGTCACCAAGTTGGTCAGGTTTTAAGGCAGACGGAGAACCAGTCAGTAAGACCTCTTCAGATTAGCATACCAGATCATTGTTGAATGTCAGTTAGGGGTCTTGTCGGGTAGTGTGATTGCCTAAATCTCACGGTTGACGAGTTGGGTGGGGGGGGGAGGTTCAAATTATTTTTGATCGTGTTTAGTTCCTTAATCTTCAGGTTCAGTGGGCTTCAATTGAGGGTTTACTTTGGGTGCCACTGGTAGATTTTGTTGGTCTGTGTTGGCTCGTAAGCACTACGATAATTTAGTTGGAGGGAGGGTGGATGAGATTAAATGCACTTCAGATCTAAGCTGCTTGTGTTGATGACTCCTGCTTCTGTTAACCGTACACTATCCTATGTCATGTGTTCGACTGATCTAAAATCGCTCTCCACACGCTTGCCAGTTCTACGCCTTCTATTCTGTTAACACTGGGATGCTTGGCGATTTCCACCGCCTCGGCCATCAGTCTGTGTGGCGTGGACCGTAGTACCCGTCTCAAAACTTCAACATTTTCTAGATTTGTTTGGTGTCCCGTGTGCAGTGAATGTTCCGCCATTGCCAAGTCTTTCAGTAACGCTCGATATTCATCCGCGTTTCTCGGTGGCCTGTTTATTTTCTATGCACTCTGATTCTGGTGTGAAGTTCCCTGGCCGTCTGTCCTATATAGACCTTAGTGCAGTCTTTACACTTAATTTTGTAGACACGGTCATTGGTTCTGTTCGCCGGGAGGCGATCCTTCAATTGCGCCAGTGCAGAGCGCAGAGTGTTTCCCTTATGGAAAGCTACTCTTATGTTAACCGTGTTTAGAATCCTTCGAATGACCTCGGATGTACCTGGTTTATATGCAATAACGGCATTCCCAATTCATTCCCTGTTAGGTTTCGCCACCGGTACGAGCACCCTTCGTAATTGACGCGTAATCAAACCAGCTCCATATCTACTACCCCGAAGTTTGTTCTTTACTTCAATTTGGACCGCTATCCGAGCAACTTCTTCTGTACAGAGGGTCCTTACTCGGCTAAACATTGATGAGGCAATACTAGCGTATACCGATTTCGGATGGGCAGACAAGCAGTTCAGAATTATCCCAGTATCCGTTGGCTAATCGTACACTCATTCTCATTCAACAATGATCTAGTGTGCTAATTTGAAGAGGTCTTACTGATTAGTTCTCCATCTGCCTTAAGGCCTGACGAACTTGGTGACCTTCTGACTTGGCCTGATGACCTTTTTTTATGTCAAAACCGAAACGTTTCTCCGTTTAAAAGGTTGTTGGTATTCGTAATGCACTACTCCTAAGGTTGCTGAAAATTCTTCGACAGCCCACGACCGGTTTCGCCTTTCTTTGGGCTCATCAGGTAGGCACAGAACCCGAGTTTCCGTCAACCCTATGTTCTACTTGTTGGTATTATTTATCCCACCCCCTCATCATCATCGTCATCATCATTATCAGCTGTAGGAACCGCGTGTTTGTCGTACAGTGGTTGTAGCTGTCACAGTTTCGTTCACCAATGATTTGGGGAGGTTGGCTAGGTAGCTGCGAATTGGAGGCGGGAGCTGATAAATTGTTGCGTAAATACAGGTCTGTCAGTGGACTGTTAAGTGGTGGGTTGTGAAGGGAGCTATGCATTAAAGGCAATAGCTTGGATGCACGAGCGCCATTGAGGGCGCGACTGGTCCATGTCTGATAATGTCTCTAACCATTGATGTATCCCATCTCGGAGTCCCCATCCAGGGAGACGGCAATGACCAGCGCAGCTGAGTTTGCTGGTAGTGGCTTTCATACTTCGCTGCTAAGTCGTTGTTTGACCTCCCGTGGCTCGTTTTTACCCTCCGTGTGGTTGTGCGAAAAGAATCCTTCGAGGAAGTCGGTCGACTGGCATACGCAGCACGTGGCCAAGCCAGCGCAACCTATGCAGTGTGATCAGTTCATCTATCGAGGGTGAGTTTTTTCTTCCTATTACCATTCGACGTACTTCAGCATTGCTTATCCGGTGTTCCCACCAGACTCGGGCAATGCTCCGAAGACATCGATGATCAAACACTGGTAGTCTTTTGCCGTCCTCGGCGCGCAGTTCTGATCCGTATAGTAATATGGAGCGCACCGCAGCATTGTAAACTCGACCCTTGACGGTTAGGCCGACGTCATGCCTACGCCACAGGTGACGCAGGTTCACAAAAGCTGCTCTGGCCTTCCCAATCAGATGGAAATACCATCTTTCGCGAGACCACCGGGACTGATACAACTGCCCAGGTAAACAAATTTGTCTACTACCCTAATCGGCTCATCCGCAAGCATGAGGTTAGGTTCCGAGCCCACCGAGTCCTGCAGTAACACTTTACACTTTGAAGCGCATGCGAAACCGTGAGATGGAATTATTTAGATTATTTAGTATTGTTTGAATTACCAGGGGGTCAGATCCAAGAAGAGCTATGTCGTCTGCGTACTAGATGTCTGTGAGCGGACGCCCCGGGAGCACTTCGACCCCACAGGCATTAGAAGCTGATAGTGAGTCTTCCATGATCGTATCAATGACGAAGTTGCAGAGGAAAGTGGACATCAAGTGGTGTCTGACACCACTTGACCTTCACGCGGCCGCGGGAGTTAGCGTACAGCGCCTTAAGGAGGGTCAGGAATTTATGGAGGACACCTTTGCTCCACAGACAATGTCATATTGCCTGACGGTCCGCAGAGTCAAAGACAGCTTTCAGACCAAGTAACACAACCATTGTTGGTTGCTGGAAGCAGTGTCGCTGTTCCTGAATTTGTCGGGGGGGTGAAGATATGATCAATGCAACCTCTTGGAGGACGGAACCCAGCTTAGTTTTCACGGATCTGTCTCTCCATGTGTTCAGTCAACCTTCGAAGGATAAGACCAGAGAGGACTTTCGATGCCACAGCTACCAGGCTGATGCCACGGTGGTTTTCACAAAGCGTTCGCGTACCCTTTTTGAAGATAGGGATAACTGTCGACATGCCTCATTCTGCAAGCACCTTCTCTTTATTCCATATAGCATCAATAAGCTTTGTCAGATGGGTCACCAGGGATTCTCCGCCTTCTTTGAAGAGGGTTGAATAGAGGCCGTCCGGTCCTGGTGCCTTCTCAAGTTTTAGCACGGATATTTCGTACTTTATTTCTTCTTCCGACGGGCGATCAAGGTTTTCATCCCATTCGCCTGTTTGCATTATCTCCACAGGCTGTGTTGCAGGAGGCCAGCTGAACTGTTCTTCTAAGTGTTCGGCCCATCTTTTCAGTCGACTTTTTTGCAAATGAGTTAATAAGCCATCTTTTTCACTTATCGTTTCGCTGACCGTTGCATTCCTGGGGCCAGTCGATCGTATCAGTTGACATAGGGTACGGCTGTTTCCGGTAGCAAAAGTCTTCTCCATCTCCCGCGCTTTCAATGTCCACCAGAGCTCTCGGTCTTTCCTTAGACTCTTCACTATTTAGCGTTTGAGGGATTTGCGTGCGCCGTCGTACTCGTTGCCTGCTGGTATGGATTTCCTGGCATCAATCATGGATAGCGACCTCGACGACATCCAGTCGTCTTGTGGTCGAATCGGAGAAGTCGGACAGACAACACTGAACGCCGCTAACATAGCTCCTTTCACATTTTGCCACGCTTCGTCCACATGCTCACTGTCACCACAGTATTAGTTTACTTTGGAGAGTTGTTGGGCTAGCCCAGATCGATAGTGTCGAGCTATGGTAGTTCTTCGAAGATAGTGGATTGGCATGTTTCTTGCTGACTTGCGAGGGCCTGGAGAGAAACGAACTGTCAAGCGTGCACGCACCATGGCGTGATCGGAATCGAGTGCTGTGCCCCAGAAGGAACGGCATTCTTGAATAAGAGTTCATATGAACGTGTCCGGAAGCTGTCCTGTTTCTGCTCAGTTCCTCTGCTTATCTTAAAATCCACCCTCCTTAGACGTGCAACACTGACACTTTTTTGAACAATAATGAACAGAAAGAGCTACAAGTTCTCACTCTTCGATGTATTCAGGCCTATAGATTTCATCATACCTATTGAATATGTAATTTTCAGGAAAAAAAGCCTCCTTAGGGTTTTATTACGGTTTTATTACGGTTTTTATTACGCCATCTGCTAAAGTTGTGACCACATAGTCACCGGCTAGTGCAAGTTTCAGATATACCGGGATTTTCGGACAATGGGACCAGGTGTTAGAAATTACGCTGCAGGTGTGGGTAGTCCAACCGCTGTTATGCTGGATCGGCATGAACCACCTATCTTGTGGAGGTGTGGCTCCGGAGTTTGCTTCTGAGCTGTGTGGAAAACCTGTTAAAACTAGAGAGAATTCCAGATGTCCACCCCACAGAAAACTTTGTTCACAATCAGGCGAATATGTGTGGCTTACTCGAGACACCAGTGGCTGGAGTGATTGCGCCGGAGGGGAAGCGAACTTTCAGGTGTGCACGCACCATGGCGTGATCAGAATCAAGTGGCGTGCCCCAGAAGGAACGGGAGTCTTGAATTGTGCTTCTCTACCGGTGGCTGAGAGCCACGTGGTCCAGCTGGGTCCACGGTTGATTTGCAGTTGGTGGCCGCCAGGTTACGCGATGCGGACGTTTATGTTGAAAGTTCGTACTTGCCAGAAACAGTTCATGGTCAGCACACAACCAAAGGAGTCGATCTCCGTTGTCTGTGCGGCGAGTATCGACTCCGAATCGACCGCCCAAATGTGATTCCAAGGAGCTAACACGACCTACTTGAGCATTCATATCGCCTGCAAGGATCACAATGTCAGTACTTTTTGCTTGATGAATGAGCCCGGATAGCTCTCAATAGAAAGTATCCTTCTCAGTATCAGAACTGCAGTCCGTTGGGGCATAAGCCGACACTACAAACAGGCACCGCTTTTTATGCCGAGAGGCATTGAGCTTGATTGAACTGGATAATCGGACGGCGCAAAGACGACTGTTCAGTGGGATCCAATCCAGCAAAGCGCGTTCAGCTGTGGGGCTGAGTGCAACTCCCACGCCATATATTCCATGGGTCATCGCTTTGGGTCACCGAACACAGGGAGGGAGAACTGTGAAAGAGCTGAGTTCATCCTTTGCGTTCTGGGATACTTAAGTACGCTTGGTTCTTGTATGCATGTTTCGAAGACACTGCATACATTAATTTTAAGAGAGTATAAGGTTTCAGCAAGCATTGCCTGTTTGCCAATTTGACATAGAGTACGGACGTCAAAAGCTCCTGTATACAAAGGATGTAGAAAGGTGTTATCTTGTTTATTGTTAATAGGCAACGGGGAGCATAAGGCCTTTCGGTCAGGTGACTGACAGCCAAATGACCCAGCGACGTTTGCTTATGTGGTGGGAAGGGAGGGATATCGGTGGACACAGAACTGCGTGGGCAAATGATACTTCCCGGTTGCCCAGGCCGAGGAAGGGTGTTCGGTTGAGGTACCCCACCTTGAGCCTTTGACTCAAAAGTCTGACCCACAAGACAGTGGGAGGATGTAGGGTTTTGTTCGGGGACCCTTCCCCTAACCTCCGACTCAAAAGTCTGATTCGTGAGGCAGCGGACAGTAGGGTTTTCTTTGGGGACCCTGCTCGGAGCTGATAACTCGGTTGGCCTAACCTGAGGGAATTGGTCATTACTGTCTCATTCCTGATGCGGCTGCGCACAGCAGGTGCATTTTGAGCAGCACCGGACTCTCTGGTTTAAAAATTATTCCCACCATATTGAATAATGCGCCGGCGGTCACGGTCAACCGCTAGGAAATCGGAGTGTGTGGTTTTTAAGGCCGACCTTTTCTAACCCGTCCTTCCTCGGGGGAAGGCAGCATTGCTGCTTCCATAAATGTGGACAACCCCCCAGTATTCGTTTTCGACGAATTTTCGTCAGTGCTATTAGTGTGAGGAGATTTGGGCGCTTTCGTGAAGATTTAGTCCGAAATTTCGTTATTGTTGCAGTGGAAGAAGACCTTGCCAGTGCGTGTACTTACCAATCCAAGTGGCTTAGTATGCTTTTGTATTTCGCATTGCTTACGTTTTTCAAATTCGCTTCCCAATTGTGGTCAGGTAAAGTGACGTCAACACATCCGGTGTGCTTCGTGCGGGAGCCGCATTCTCTGGACATGTGGGCTACGGTCCAAAGTACACATCCAATCGGGAAAGCGAATTCCATGATACATTGAATTTCACTTTAGTAGTGGAAATGTCATCTAACATTTAGTTCAAAGAGATCCCATTTCTACGCCATCTTTTGTGGGAGACACATTGTACGTTTAATGGGTATGCTGAAACAAGTTACTTCGAATTCAGATCTAGTGTACTGGTGTTGATGTTGTGAATGATTAAATTCTGACAGTATCGCGTTTGTAAATGAAGATTCCACTTCGGCATAAGACGTTAACATGTCGGTAGCATTCGTGTGTTGTGCTCAAGAAAGTACCTGATACGTCTTCATCAAAATGACTTAAAGGTGGACTTTTGGAAAAACATATCCAATCGTACAAGTCTCAGGGCAATTTTACGGAAAGCTGACAGCGTCAGATATGAAACAAATGAGGATTATGAGTTTTTGTCGGACCGTGCCATTGAGATGGTTGCAGCCGACTCGCAACCAGTTTGTCAACCGGAGCCCTGTGTGAGCTGCTCATGTTTTGGATCTCTGTGAGAGGATATTGCTGTAAATTAATGAAACTGTTCATATCACCTACCGTGACTCACCGGAAAATGGTTTTCCTGCAATAATATATGGTGGGTACCGCCTTAAACAAGTCAAAAGGCATACCTCCATAACCTGTTGATGGTGTACACAACATAACGCACCCCACCATCGTCGGGCAACACTCTTATCCAGCTTCGTTTCACAAGTAGTTGTACTTGAGACGGCCTTTGTGCAGCACATTCAGCTGAAGAGTATCTCAATGAGAGATTCAACGGACTCAGTTTGGGGTCCCGTTAAACTGAGTGTAAATGAGTGTATTTCACCATTTGCGACAATCTGGTGTTCAAGTGGTTGACGACAACTCGGGAACTTCGCGTAACTGAGAACCCCAAAAAGGATGAAACGGGTCGTGGGTGTCGAAGAGCTTTCGGCAACCTTATGAACAGTGTTCGGTCTAATACACTCATCGGTCTAGTTGCAAGTTAGACATGTACTCCACACGGTGCACTAGCCATCTTGGCAGATATTTTTGAACGGGACTGGTTTGCTCGAAGGATCAGCTCCTGTGCACTGCCATTTGATAGATGTTTGTAATGCATTCACCACGGTCGGAAACACTGAGAGAAACGCCGTCCGGATTAATTACGGATGCATAGCTAGTGCAGTTAGCCCCGTTGTTGTTTGTTCGGGTATAAAACCTAGAAAAACTACAATTTGCATGCGACTGACTCATCATTCGCATTTCCGTTTGTTCAGGGTCATGTTCACGCTTAGTAAGGGTAGCTTTATGATACTAAGCTCGTTTTTTTATTTTTCAA
Organism: Opisthorchis felineus; assembly: GCA_004794785.1. NCBI lineage: Eukaryota > Metazoa > Platyhelminthes > Trematoda > Opisthorchiida > Opisthorchiidae > Opisthorchis > Opisthorchis felineus. The sequence continues at coordinate 40,286 of SJOL01000720.1, read as the reverse complement.
ATGACCTTGAAATGAGTCAGTTTGTAGCGTCTCGGGACATTGATTCCGATGGCGATGTCCGGCAATCAAAAAGCGAGGTGAAACCTCTTTTGTCGAAGCCTGATAAGGAAGGCAACATATGTAACCAATTTTTACTTAGAAACCAGTCAGATTGGTATGCGTAGTGCACCAAAATTGTCTGGACTATTAGCGAAATGCACTCATTTGCAAACAAATTTGGTTTTGCGAGAGACTCACCTGGAACCCAGCTGAATCTCTCGTTTGTGATGTTTCCAGGCATTACGGATATACATGCATCGCGATATCTCGAATTTCGTAGCAACTGGAACATGAGGCGGCCTGGTGCAGCACATTCAGTTGCCTAGAAACATCACAAACGAGAGATTCTGCTGGGTTCCAGGTGAGTTTCTCGCAAAACCAAATTTGTTTACAAATGAGTGTATTTCGCTAATTTCGTACAATTTGGTTTCAAGTAGAACATAAGGTTGACGGAAACTCTGGGACTGCGCCTAACTGATGAGCCCCCAAAAGGGCGAAACCGGTCGTGAGCTGTCGAAAAATTTTCAGCAACCTTATGAGTAGTGCATTACGAATATGTCTGGACTATTCTTTTCCGGCCCGGTATACACTTTGCTATCAAGGATGCTACGGCCCACCGCAATAAGAAGCACTGCAGAGCTTGAGGCTATTGTTCAAGGCTCATCGTCGTCGCTATGGTAGATATGAATTTCCACTTCACTAAGTCCGGGATCAGCTGACCGACACAGCTTACTGGGCCAGACCACTGTACTCCACTGATGGTTGTGTGCGAATCTTCGCGTCACTCCAGGCTCCCCACAAACATTTTTGCTTCGTCAGATGTATGCTACTAATCAAATTTACTAGTAGTTAAAATTAATCACAAAACTTACCCGAACAGCATTGTCCCGCTGTATCGCTAATTGATGTTATCTACTGGATGTCAACTCCACCTTCAGAATGTAGGTTTTTCTCCCATTAGCTGACACTCGAGTTGCTCCAGTTGCTTTTGATATTCTTACTGTCTCTGTGTTGCTATTTCTTGGACGTGCAATATTGTTGTACTATCCTTCTTAACCCATCTTTCATTATTTGGCCCCACTTGCACTTCATCAGGATGTAAATACCCAAGTGTTAATTCTCGTATTGAATATCTGGTGAACGACAAGAAAAAATTCCCAGACTACACTGATATACGGCGAATAGTCTCGAGCGTAAATCGCGATGAAAACTTGGAACTGGCGTAAGTTCACTTCTTCTGGTATGCTGTCTATTGTCGTTACTTTTGAAGAGCGGCACTTTCCTTGGTATCCCCATGAATTCCATCTTCACGGGCAATTATCTGTCAACCTAAATTCCGCGTGCTGATGTGATACCATAGAGAGTTTTTTCCTAATTTCCGCATCATTTTGTCACTGCACAAGGTCTGTTGAATAAACTGACCACCATCGTACCATCTGTCAACATGTGCCTAGCACCCTCAAAATGCAAAGCCATACTCCATAACGTACAGTCTCTGGCCATACCCCATACAATTCAAGGATAATCACTGGAGGTTGTGGAGAATTTTACATACCTCGGTAGTTGCCACAAGGTAGGGTCACAAAGGTCACATGTACCAGGCTACAGTAAGGTCTGTATTGTTTTATGGTTGCGAAACATGGCCTCTGCGGATAGATGATGTGAGACGTCTTCAGGTTTTTGACAACCGATGCCTCAGAAGCGTTGCTGGTATCGGATGGCGTCGACGATTTCGTCACGAGGTAATTAGAAAACGGATATATGGTTGTGCAGCGGGTTCTTGAACTGCAGAAAACTCCAGCACCATCAGCTGCAGTGGCTCGGTCATGTGCTACGCATGCTCAGACAACGCATACCGAGACGAGTGTTGTTCCATGTGTCTCCTTCAGAATGGCGCAAACCGCTATGTGGACAACGAATGACTTAATAGAAGGGTGTTAAAGAGATTACAAAGAATTTGGGTGTTGTTGGTGTTGTACACCTTTCAGTGCCCGTGATCCCAGCCTGTGCTTGGCTAGAGAAGTTACAAGAAATGGCGGCTGATCGATTTCGGTGGCGTTCGTGCTGTCAGTTTCTTTCCAGATTGTCCGACTAAGTGCTTGGAGATGTAGGCACATGAAAGTGCTTCCGGTAGGCCATCACCAGGTCCCCTGCCTCACCCGCTCTTTTCTTTTCATCCTAAGGTTTTAAATATAATTAGATAGACTTTTTGGCTGTACGGCAGTGAAGAATCTGTAAAATAAAAAGTCGTTCAGCTGTAGCCCCATTCCGGTACCTAGCTGCTATGCGAACGGAAGGAGGCACGAGGGCTGGAACACTGTCAGGTTGCCCATATTGGACAGGAGCAGTCGAGGTGCTGAAGTTGGGTTCGAACCACAGACATTCCGATCAGGAAGTTTGTGCCCTAACCAATGAGCTTTCCCGAGGTCATTCATGACGGCGACGGACCATTCGGTCCGTAAGCTGGCTCCTTAGCCACTGAGCTATCTCGAGCCCGAAGCATCAGTGTCAACACTGATGTTGCTGTCTCCGATGGTGGTCATTTTCTTACTGGCCGATTGGTATGATCTGCTGTGCACCCCATACCTAGTTTGTCTTATAGTTAGTTCCTCTGAGACTGTTTATCCTTGTCTGGTAAACCGGGTTTAAAATACAATGCGGTGTACTGCTTCATTTTGATGTTTACCGAAGTTTCGGAGAATGATAACGGGGTGACCCTAGGTTAGCTCGTTATCTTGCGTTATCTTGCGGGTCTCGCACTGAACGTATACCTTACAGTGTACCAACACCTTTATACAGACTCGAAGGTGTAGGCTTCGTACTATTGCCCAAAATGTCACAATCCCGTCGTCGTTTGCAACCACACTATTGTTGTCTTCGGCGCGCTAGTAAGTGAATTTGAGCAGAGGAGAACTTCCTTAACTTTCCTCATTATTTTTTGTAGCTCCTCATCTGTAACCGAATTGGCCCGTGAGGTATTCATTGATGTGGGACACCTGCTCAAACGTCGACGACAAGATGATCTGCGCCAAGATCTGGGATGCCACCTCACGGACGACTTGCAGTGAGTTCACCTGAGTAACGTGTTACGACGACTTAATCCGCCTTGCAAATTGGAGTCCAGTTCCCCTTCCTATGTGTTGGAACTAACCTGTTAATGTTGTTGCGGTGGATGGACCAGCATGAAGTAGAAGCATCCCATAAACAAGCATAATTTAACCAACTCTGCTGTATAGTCGGGATTAGTTGACGTTTTTCCCGAGCAAGTAGAAGCTTGTATGAGTCGTCCAACAGCTGCAATCTTACGCAGTGTTATTAACTTTCCGTTGCAACTGTTATCTGCCCGTAGACATTGTAGCCTCTTCAAAAATCCACAACCATTTCTTTGTTGATCTCTCTGTTCTCTATATACTTTGCTCTCATGTTTATATTTCAATCGATCTGTGACCCTCTCTCGAATAGGGAAGAAGATGATCCGACCTATTACGACTATACTCTACGACGCCAGTTGGCGCACAACAAGACAGTTGGCGAGTTTCGACTTAATGCTGTAAGTTCTTGTATCACATAAGCCATCTTTTCACATCTACTTACTTCCTATCACAAATGGAAGTGTGTTGAAATGGTCACGCATAATCACAAATAGTTCGCATCATTCTGTTATACGACGATTGAAATTCACAGCCTTATCAGACCTATCCAATGTTATCAGTGAAAACGGTTTCATTTCCAGCCGAATTTCCGTGTACCAACCCACATTGTGTGCTAAGCCGGCTCCAGCTATCCCTGCAGCGTAAGCTCACCGCACCGCATCATCATCCATGGACGTGTTTTGGGCGATTCCAATCACCAAGCTTGAAGCCCCGTGCACCCCTACGCGACTGTTGGAGCATTTTCTCTTCATGCATTTTACGTCACTGTATGATTAGCCGGCTGGCAGCAGAATTGGTTGAACCTTTTGGTTAGACATACCTTTGAACTACTCCCTTTTGGTTGGTGTTCAGCTAAAGGAAATATACGCCTCGGGACCAAATAATGAGACCACCCACAATTTTCCCCGTATTAACTCCACTACTAATTCGATTCCTGGCCAGTGTGCGTAATATACAATAGTTGAATATTTTGGTCGAGTATTTTTCATACGAGGATCGTCTAAAAACCTTTCGAGAGTTAGACTCTCGGGGACGGTGGAGAGCATTCTCCAATGCAAATGTTTCCTTCTTAAGAAGGGTGGCTGGCTTACTTGTGTATCAGGTTGGGATTAATCGCCACACTATCAAAGCAATGAAAATGGAGGATTGGATTTCTGTGTGTTCATCTTCTTAAAAACGGTAGTTTACTTCACTGAAACCTGCCGTAGTTTTTGACAGCTCGGGATTAATTAAGCCTCACCCTGACTGCTTCTAAAGCATATCCCCTTCTTTACGGGCTCTGTAGGGGAGCGGATAAACATGCGTCCCATACCGGCTACCAATAGGCGTTTTGTTTCAAACTTAAGAAGACTCTGACACTTCGCTTACTTTCCGTTTCGTTTATTTTGTTCAGGTTTTTGACAAATATGTTCAATTACAAAATGCCACCACACCACCGTTAGTGAATGAGGATCAAGGCAGCGTAAATGGTAGTGACCGCAAATCCTCGTGTAAATCGACAGAAGGTTCTCGTATAGTTTTGACCAATGACGATCACTCGGACTCGGACTCGGACGACAGTGATGTAAGCCGCAAAATGGACGAACCCCCGAAGTCCGTCTCCTATGAAGTATTGTCCCTTAGTTCGGACTCTGATACGGACTGTTCTAAGCAAACTTCTGTTCGACCTGATCAGTCAACTTCGGGTGCTACCACCAAACAGCAACCTACTTCCCCAATCATCAATCTCACTGAGGATGACAATAATACAATGTCTGATCACTCCGAAGGTATGGCGATTGTTCCAGTTGTGTTGTCTGCTCCACCACCCTCGGATCACTGTGTTTCACCCGCTCAGTCGAACGTGCACAATCACACTAGGCGAACAAACTTCTCAATGTTCAACCCCAGTCAGTACTTTTTCCATCCAGTGATTCAGCAAACCCAACATGCTAGTCAAACACTCACACTGACTCGTCAATTTGGATGTAACGGATTGGGATCGATGTTGAGCACAACTCAGTTGGCCACAACCAAGGTGGTGTGTCATCAGTTGCTTCCCACTCCAAGATCACAATCATTTTTCCCCACTTTAACTAACAACTTCTCGGCTAGGCCCTCTCGCGGCCGACTAATGCCCAGTACACATCCACGTAACAGTTCATTTTCAACATTCACTACATCGTCTGGTGATCGTGTGGCTCGTAACAGCCCACCGCCCAATCCACCTGTCGCACCGGACACAGAGACGATTGTGCTCGATTGATTAGAGAACCATCTCTCTCCACCTTTATCTCTATACTCCCTGCATATGATATTCTCATGCGAAATAGTTCAATGAATTTCGCAACACGATGTTTGCGTCTGTGACTTTTCCGAACTGCAGTAGTACAAGGACTTGACATCCCTATGTTTCGCTCGCAACCAGAAGTCCACGCCGTTCAGCTTGTTCTTTTATCTTGCATACGTTTTGAACCTTACATCCAACCAATCGTTCGCATTAGAAGCGAGCAATCTGTGAGTCCACCACTTTACAGCCCTTTTTATGCCATCTTTTCGCAGAGTAACTTGCGAGTACAATATTTTTGGTATCATTGCGGGAACATTAAAAAACTACACCAGAAGAACTACATCTCATTCTGCGTCGGTTTAACTTAGGAAGTCGACTTTGACACGCTGACACCTTAGGAGATCTGGATATCCAAAGGAGTAACAGATAGACTTCCTGATCCAGCAGTTGATTGATGTTCTTGATATGAGTTCTGTCCTCTCGTACTGGCAAAATGAATGCAGTTTTCACCCATCCACGTGAAGCCCGATTGTATCCTTGAAAGCGATGAAACAAATCGGTCATTTTAGTCAAGAAAACAGGTCTCTGAAAGAAAGACAATATATTTGGTGATTTTTTCGTCCAGTTACGCCCTAGTTAGGGTTCCGAAAATTGGGGACTGCTCTACCGTGTGCCTTGCTTTTAAAAATGGGTGTCCCACCTTTGACGAATTAGGATTTTCAGCTTGCGTGGTATTTTGAGCTTCTTTGGTTAACATATACCTGCTGCAATTAGTTAGGCTATATGTGGTTGACATTCAATACGGATATGCATACCAATGCTGGTTGGACCACTGAAGTCCTGCGCATGCTTATCATACCACGTGATTTGTAAACACAAAGGAATTAGATGGGCCCTCGAAAATCCGTTGGGATCCATCAGCTGGCTTTAGCATGACTGAGTTACAGCGAGCGATAGCATCGTATTGAACAATGGGGTACGGATGTCCTCCGTCATTTTCTGTAGATTTCAGCACAATATTGCACAATCTGATGCAGTCATTTTCACTGATGAAGCCATTTCTGTTGTCATGGATAAATAGGCGATATGATTGCAGTAGGGGCATAGTTTCATTGTTAGAAACGGTTTTGGACTCCACGATGTCCCACACATTCCAATTCGCTTCTGCAGGTGCTTTCCTGTGTTAAATGTGGTCGTTGTTCTGTTAGCTGAGTTGGGCAGTTTGGTTGCAGACGCTTCGTAACGAACCGGATTGATATTACCCGTGCGTGGTGAGTTGGCAGTACGTCTACGAGTATTGGCGTTGTGCAGAGCTGTGCTTATGCTTATATATGTCTTGTTGACGCGGATGAGGAGGTGGCCTTATTTATGGTTGGTCGTTTGGATTGTCGGTCTCGAATATAACCACAAACACAGCACTGCTTAACTTCAACGTACAGACTTCCCGCCAACTTATCGCACGCTGATGATTCCACCTCGGTTGGTGACGAAACGTTCTCAATCAGATTGCCCAGAACAACGACTATCTACACAACCTGAGCCACGGACATTCCTCTTGATAGCGCGTAGCCTTCGCATGTATCGTTTGAGTATCGAGACACGCGGAGTTCAAGAACGCACCATATTTTTATTAGCTGCTTCGGTCCAACGCTAGATTTTCCTGTGATCCAAGACCAAAGCCAGTCCGTCGAAAGCAGCACATGTTGTGGGATATATGTGTAAAAGTACAACGAAAGCTACGAATCCAGCTTGGACATTTGACTACCAATCGTTGGTCAGCTTTTAATGTTATTGATCCGTGATCGGCACTCGCAAAACATCCTGAGCCCGCATTTGGACTGCACGTATGATGAATTATCCAAGCAAAACGTTATCACACCAAACCCGTTTTGCGAAGAGCAACTACGTGCATGTCTGAGCAAGTAGTTTGCGGGACCAACTATTCAGTATGCCCAAAGTGTTGGCGGTATCGCCTGAGGTCGTTGTTACCAAGTGATGAAATACGTTCCTACCTGGTGCACCCGTCTACCAAAATTCTGTTCCTTAGAGTGACCACCCACTTAATATAGGTGGGAATCATGCGGTGAATATGATATTCTTCTTGCATCACGAGATCTTTTAGCCAACTTCGAACGTCGGTTCGGACAATGGGATCTCTAACATATGACGTGTACATGCGCGTAGTCTTTAGTGGAATTCGGTCTCACGCGTATTCGAGGTAAATATGCGAAATTTTTAATGATTGGGATAGACTAATTGATCTATTTTCCAACCTTTTGCTCTGAAATTACTCAGTCATCAAGAAGTAAACTTAGGCCGCTCACGGACAGTCCGACGGCATACATGGCTATAAGAAATCCTCTGGGACACTGGAAGAAAATGCTTGCTGAAGGCATTTTCACAGGGCAGAATATTTTTAATGAAAGTACCATGCATTGCTGAAGTCTTCGTAGCAAATACTAAATAAAGTGCACTGAAAAGAGTGAGAGCTATGTGAAAATTGAAGTGCCCGGTTTTCCAGGGATTACGTCAATTCATCCTCGCATTCAGGATCACACTAATGCATCACCTGGTTGAACACTGGAGAGCGCTCAACAGTTACGTTTCAGATGCAGTGTGGTGCACGAAACCATAACGTGAAAACCGAACCTCTCTCTAAGTAGCATATTTCGTGTCCCTCCGCCTAGAACTTGCTTCACTGGTGTACGCTTGCTCATTTTGAACACTGAATATTAGGTACCGGTCAAAGACTCATCCTACGTTACCTATTTATTTAAGAACAAGTACGACTTGGTGCGGAGAAAAGTGAGATTCTACTCAACTTAAACAGTGTAAATCACCATGTCAATCCGGTAGTACCGAAAGTGATTTATCAAGTGCCACTGACTAGTTGCAAAGTGCTTTTTCAAAACGCACTCTCAGTGGCTGAAGCGATCTCTGTTAGGTCGAATAGAGGGTAGTAGATGGATTAGGGTTAACATCCTTACCCCCACGTCAGGTATGCGGAGTTCAAACCCCGGCATGACCAAGGATATGTAGCGCTGATTAACTCTAATAAGAGCGAAACTCGAGTACAGTGCTTCCCCTCTTTGTTGCGGAATCACAGAAATAACTGCGCCAAAACACGAGGGGGACTGTTCAAACGGGAGTGATGTGAATGCCCATTTTGTCACTACGACTGTCACATGAAGGTATTGAATCTCATCCAAACAAGCACACTTCTCCGACCAAATCAGAATAAATGATATGAGTGAATCTGTATTTCAGAGCCTTTAGGGGAAACTTACATGCTCCCATGTACTTTTTTTTCTTGTAGCTGCATTTTAATTACAACCGCATTTGATGGTATAGACCTTATCGAAAACAAATGTTCACATTTAAATCTTGTCTGACAAGTGCTTCTCCTGATATTCAGGTCATTTCACAACGACTGCTGATTTACACTGTCTATCTGAATCTAGTGAATCAACTGTGAATGATCCGTTTGCAAATTACTCTTACTCAACAAGCCACATCGCTTCATCTCCTCGTGTTCAGCTTTTCTGAAAATCTCGAAGATGACCGGATTGTATGATGTTTGGACAAGCCCACTTACCCTTCTGAACCCTTTCGGTTTGTTCGCTAATATCACCTGAGCGCCCTGGAAGTCATTGATTACATTTCTGAATAAATGTCTCTCCAATATGTGACGCCGAGTTTGGTTTCTCGTCTGCTTTCATTACAAAAAGCAGGCGCATTGCACTGAATGGATCTGAATCAGGTGGTCGTTTTGTTTTACTAGTTGAAAGCTCATAAGTTTATGATATATCTTGGTTCCAGTACAAGTGCCGGGAAGGTAATCGTCCCATCCACTCACACGGTTGCTGTACTTCAAGATGTTGTTTTGGCCTGCTACTCTGTTGATGACCTTTAGGTTGTCAGTCTCACCAAGTTTTATCAATAACTCAAAGATTTCGCTCACTGTTCTGTGATTTTTTGTCGAACCAGATATTTTGATCCTTGAAAGTTTTGTTTTGCAGATGGCCGATTAGCTTGGGCACATTAAATTTTTGACCCCAAGATTGATTGCTCGCATATTTCTTCGTTTGTCAACATCCCGTTTATAAGGCCTACAGGAGCTGTGTATTGTCCTTCGGTAGATAAAACTATTTTGAAAAGTATTAATCTAGAAACCCAAGTGCATTCTCATTCTACACAGAAAAACTGCATCACTGCGAAAGTTTAAAGGCTTTATTCCTCAGTCTGCCTATTCCTGAGTGCTTTTACAAGATTTTTCATTCTTCATCTATCTTTTAATTGTTATCCGCCGGGAAAAAACTTGCGTATCGTCACTCAAGATCTTGAGCAAACTTCACACACCAGTCTGATATGTATTGGAAGTATTGATTCTCGTGTCCCAGATGTTCATTTTTCCCCTAGTTCTAAAATGAACGAGCGTATTTTAGCTGCTCTTGATCTCGCTTTTTCTTCCGAGATCTTCGTGACAACTTCTCGCAGTCAAACTAGAAACACTTTTGAACGTTTACCCACCTGACTTGATGTTGAAGTCAGGTAGACATTGCATTTTCAGCTGGCTACCTCAGAAAAGATGAAAATACTTGAAATGAATTTCGGTGTTTTGACGCAGAGGTGAGGTGAGGAGGAACTAATTTATCATTGGATTCAGTGTTGTATTACGTTGTGTATGGAACCCCACCAGGTCACGTCGCAACTTGTGTTTGGAGTTTACGTATCCTGAGCTTTGCGAGAGTGGTGTCAACACTCAGACATTAGTCTACCTTTATGAACTGGATTTCTTCCTCAGTTACTCTCTTCCCGGTAATCTCTGAACGAGAATTTTACGATTGAAAGAGTAAACAGAAAACTGATTTTTTTACTTTCTGTTATCCGTGTATGTATTCTGCATTCAGACTTGTATAAGAAGATGTAGCTGTACACAGGCAATTATTTCGGATCCTTGGTCAAACAGGGCGATTTGAACCTTGTTGTTGTACTGGAGGTGGAAACAGATTTCAAGACGTGATAAAGACGATAAACCTCAGCTGGAATTAAATTCGAATAAGTTACACTATATCTTCTATCACTCAATTCCACCCGATTAGTTAATATAATTTTTAAATAATAATGTTTTCCTGCAACATAATTTAACAGATACATGTTGCTCTATATCACATCGTATTAATTAACAACATGTTTTTTATTGTTTATTATTTCTTTATGCTGACTTGTAATATATTATGCTGTGTGTTGTAGTCTAGTTTACTTAATATAGTAGGTTAGTATTTTGCGTTAATTTACGATAATTTCCACTGTGTAGACTGTTATGAATCAATATAACTTTCCACAGTTTGCCATAGTATAACTTTAAATTGTTCGGCGTGGTGCAATACACATACTTCGGCATGCTTCCTCGGTTTATTTTATTAATTTCCTTGCTGGCTGTTACACTAGAGGTGGTGCTTGAGTTTTAATTTCTTATCCTCAGTCCGACCTGTTCTTCATCTCACAATATTGTGTAGTTATGTTCCAAATTACCCTACGTATTCACTCCTAAGTTAAATTCATTCTTCCGTACAATATTGCGTCCCATTTAAAGACACTGTCGTCTCAGTTGCAACATTTCCGAAGTTTTCTAAATCCGCTATTTCAAAACTAATGTCCTTTCGGTGTCAAGGAGAGACAAACGTCTGTCACCCTGTGGGATATAAACAAGGGGCTCCCTGAGAATACTGACAAGCACAAGCTATTTGTCTGTTAAGCAGAAGTGTAGTGAATCGCTATAGATTCAAGTGCACATGTGCGAATTTGAGCAGCGTACGGGTTACCTCAGTTGCTACACCACACTTCCGGCAGTATGGGGTTCCAGTTCTGTCCAAGGCCTCCGTCTTTTGGTTGAGTTGGATGTAATTGGGTCCATAGTGAGGAGGATACATTAACCGTAAGGTGGTATTCCCTTATCAACGGAATTTGTTTATATATCTGCGTATCTCGCGAGATGGCTCAGTGGTTAGAGCGCGAATTTACTGACCGGAAGGTCCGTGGTTCGAACCCGACCTCTGGCTCTCGACTTCTTCTGTCTAGGCTTGGGCAACCTGGCAGTATCCCAGCCCCCGTGCCTCCTTCCGGTGGCATGGCAGCTAAGCACCGAAAGGGTATTAGAGCTGAACGATTTTTTTCTTTATCTCGGGAGATAATTTGATGCTATAAGTCAGCAATCCCTAATTCGGCAATTCCTACCTCAAGAAAAGTAACTTATAAAGGAGGCCACCGTCCTGAAACGTTCAAAACAGGCTTTCCGTTTCATGTCTATGTCACAGTTTCCATGGTGGACGAGGCCACAACTTCACACCAATAAAGTTCACGACCTTGTTCTTCATTGAGTGGTTTTGCCCCCAATAAAAGGGCGTGAATCCGGTGACTTGTATCAACACAAATCTATGGTCGTATGGCAGTTTTGCAAGCAACCCAACGGGCCAATAGCTTCCACAGTTACACACAATACGGTTAAACTGCCAAAATCGATACGTTACTAATGCAAATCAGCCTTACTTTGGTACGGCAACGGACAACATCCGGCCCACCCAGGTGTGTACTGTCAATGCCTGCCTTAACACTGAGAAAACGTCTGCAGGCCATATGTCAAGCTCGGCGAACAGATCAGGTGTCACCTAATGAACAACTAACTGGGTGTGATTTCGGCACCTCATCGACATGAACAATAGTAAATGTATTTTCCTTGGTTATTTGTGTACCGCTCACTGGTTTCATTGAGCGATATCATGTGTGTCGTCATCACTGATAGAAACCCATTAGTAATCAATTCAGCACTATAACGTAAAACAAATTATTATGGAGCAAAAAAGTTGGAAAAGGTGCCCGATTCAGAGAAGCCGCAGTTTCTTAAGTGAAGTGGACTTCAACGAGGAGTTCTGCTTTGTATCGGTACTGAAGCAAACACATGTAGGCGTCTTGTTGAAACAATGCGCCAATAGCAGGATTGGGTCAGCATCCGATGTCGAACACAAACAATCTGAGAGCTAGATGAAATGCAAGCGTTAGAGTAGCGATTCGACCAGGATGCAGCAGCGTGCTCATCACCTTGACCGGTCAAGGCCAGCCAAGGCGCAAAAATCGCACAAAACTATCATTGACTATAGCCGCCATCATTTTTTTCCTTTTACTACCCGGCCCTATTCTTACAGAATATTTGGCAGCAAGGACATCAAATGAGAAACTGCTTATTCTGGTGAGTGGCGGGTGGACATACGTAACACTTCACTACATTAAAACTCAGTAATAGTACTTCGTCACCAAGTACCGACATGCACTTCATTTCATAGTGACATAATACAAACAAACAACCTGCGCCATACGACAAAAGCACTGCTGACCAGCGGACATGTGAGTAACCTTTTGAGTCAGAGTCGACTTCAGGTGCTTCTCCTCTCCTCTCCGGATATCAATCCTGGCGCACTGAGTAATGTCTGTTGTCCAAGGACCAAACATTTTACCTTAGGAATCTGTAACCTGGGACTATGGGGTGCCAACTATTTGTACGATTATTCGAGGATGGTCCTTCAATTTGTTACGGGTTTTATATCTAGTCTATATCGATAGTTCAAAATGCGAAGTTGCTTGTCTCAGATGTCAGTTGTGGAGGTACAGCGAATCCGAAGTGGATGTTGCAAAGCAGGAGTGAAACAAGCAAGAAACCATAAATGTCTCCCAGACTTCTGCTAGTAACACCGGCAACCCGTTGTAATAAATTGTTTCGTAGGTTTCAATGATATTTAAGCGAGGTGATCTTCGTCTTGTTTTGCTTTACCTACCGTTTTAAACCATTTGTGAAAAGAGTGTCTTGTAATGAGTGGTTTGGTTCCAAATGTAGAAAGGTGGTTTACGTTAGTCACTGCTGCCTCTTAAATAATATTTTCTAATAATCTTCTGGTTAGCCTGTCACGGACTGACAGACTGTTACGGTTAACGGGATTGAAGAAGCCAATTATTCATCCTGCTCTGCGTGCTGCTGCTGCGAATATGGGTTGTGTTGGAAGCTTTTAAAAAAAAACTGCCTGGTACACTCCCAAACACATCCTTCTTTGTGATGGACGTGCATAGCCATGCGGCTGCATTACTACTGGTTTGGTAGAAACGTCTCTTTAACCAAAGCAATTGTTAACAGTCAATCTAGTTTATTGGATTAACCACTCATCAACTAAATGTGGCCAAGTTTTGGTTCTTAATTGCGACGCATTTTCTGAATAATATCTTTTGAGATACTATCTGCTCCAGTTCCGCAACAGAACAGCAGCTCAAACAAGCAGGCATCTGAATAATGATGTATTACAAAAACTAGTACAACCCCGTTTGCAGACCTGCAAGGCTCTAGCCACTGAGGCAACATCTCACGTCAGTGTGTAAGTGCATATTTCGAAATTCTCAGCTATGCATCGTCTTCATCGGTGAATCATTGCTGTTAGAAATGCCCGAAGATCAAATCCCTCGTCGAGCGGTCCAGTTTTGGCACACTTATTCTGGACAAAACACATCGTGGGTTCTGGGATAGTGTGTCATCGTTTGCTGGAATGGGGCTACAGGACGTTTCTGCTGCAGTTACAGTCTTTATACACGGGACACCGATGAACATTCAGGGAGGGTTCAGCTTACATGTAGATCAAATTGTACTTTTCACGAAACAGTTGACGTCAGGCAGAAAATTGCAAAATCCACCCTCACAAGCACTCCTGTGCGTAAAACACCTAAGATACAATACACCGCTCTGTATTTGAATCTACAATTAGTTTTAGAACCTCCCAATGTTCCACCGAAGTATAGAGACTGGCTGTAAGGAAACCGTCAGAATTTGCGCCAAAGCCTTTCGGAACTGTCCGCTAATCACAATAGCTAGTATAGGATATGAGTATGAAGAATAATTGGCTTTGAATTTGACCCCATTGCCATTTAAAGGCGTCAAATCCAAAATTCCCCAGTGTCAAAGTTACTTGATCACTGGGACTTTTCAGTTGTGCTTGCAGATTTGGGACACGTAGTCCACGGAATGACCGGTACAATGTATTTTTCACAGGAGTGACTCAAAATTTGTTATCGGGTGTACATCACAGGGCCCCCATTTGAAAAGGTTTTACACGGGTGCGTCTCCCAGAAACATACGGAAGGCGTTCATAAGCTATTTCCGCAATTATACAATAAATTCCGAATTTGTGATAAACCGCTCATTATTCACAACTGTGTCACCTGCTGTCTGCAGTCTGATGCTCAAACTATTACCCATGTAAGGGACAATAAATATAAACTACAAGCAAACCGTGTTGAATGAGAATTTCCATGGTACTAAACTTTGCACCCACCTTTCGGTTTGGCACTTTTGTTTGAATATCAATTGTATAAAAACTTCCAGGCTGTACTGGACACGAAGGCGTTGTGAATTTGCATCCGTCCACATACGGAGACGGAAATTTTATCCATTGTTTGAAGCCAAGAGGTCCCGTCACACGCACCCACGGAACGATGACGGGAAACGCTTGGGCTTGCCGAAAAAGTAGGGCATGAAAAAAAAATCAACGTTTGTTTCCCCAGCTGTCTAAACGTGCTTTTGAAAGTCACTGGACATTATAACCTCAATCGGTACATTATATTATTCCACCGGTGATATTTTCACGAACCCGCAGGTGGATGAGTGAGAGGCAAAAATTCCTGCATATAATAAGTGCCAAGAAGCTGGACAGAATAGTACACTTACCCAAGCCTTTTCCCTTCTCTGGAGAAAAACTATTTTGCTTGTGATCAGTGAACAACCAGGGCATCTGCAGCACAGGCACATCCTATCGCTGGGAGTTTTAGCAAATATACCTAAGCGTGCCAGTGGACAGCTTGCAATCGATATGGCATGGCGGTGCTGGTTTTCCGCAACTCCAATTCTGCTCATGCTGGTACGGCCGCATGTTCAAAGATCCATAGGTTTGGTATTTATTTTTTTAACCTACACTGCAAGTTGTTATTGAATCAATCTTTTAATCAGTCAAGAGATACACCAAGTCTGCACGTGTGTCGGTGCCTCCTTTCTTCGAGGACTACTTAGAATAAGATAATAATGTTTGGGTAGCCGAAACGTTTTGCGGCGCTCAGAGTTCATACATGTACACCTTTGGTCAACCCTGCTTTCTTGCTGAATATTCCATGT